>PYDT01001240.1:0-13877 GCA_004837865.1 Musa balbisiana | reverse complement strand
TAGAAGCCCCAAAAGGGGAATTAGGAATTTATTTGATAGGAGATAATAGTGTTTTCCCTTGGAGATGGAAAATTCGTCCACCCGGCTTCATAAATTTGCAAATTCTTCCTCAGCTAGTTAAAAGAATGAAATTGGCTGATATCATGACGATACTAGGTAGTATAGATATCATTATGGGAGAGGTTGATCGTTGAAATGATAATTGATACGACAGAAGTACAAACTATCAATTCTTTTTCTATATCGGATCCTTAAAGAATATAATGGACTCATATGGATCTTTGTACCCATTTGTGACCCTTATATTGGGAATTACAATAGGGGGTACTAGTAATTGTGCTGGTTAGACAAGAGAATATCTGCAGCGATACAACAACGTATTGGGCCTGAATATGCCGGCCCCTTGGGAATTCTTCAAGCTCTAGCAGATGGAACTAAACTACTTTTTAAAGAAGACCTTCTCCCATCTAGAGGAGATGTTCGTTTGTTTAGTATTGGACCGTCCTATAGTGGTCATATCAATTCTACTAAGTTTTAGTAATTCCTTTTGGGTATCGCCTCATTTAGCCGATCTCAGTATAGGTGTTTTTTTATGGGTCGCCATTTCAAGTATTGCTCCTATTGGGCTTCTTATGTCAGGATACGGATCGAATAATAAATATTCCTTTTCAGGTGGTCTAACGAGCTGCTGCTCAATCTATTAGTTATGAAATACCATTAACTCTATGTGTGTTATCAATATCTCTACGTGTGATTCGTTGAACATGAACTTTATACTTCTTTCCTAGAAGTAAAGGAAAGAAGTTGAATGTAATGTATTGAATAGGTATTTTATTTTTTATTCATCATTCGGGTCAATGAGTTAAACCAGATAGTTATATGAGTGAAACAAAACAACTTAGAAGTTTGCAGTAAGAAGATAAAATCTCATTTCATATGTACAAGAATAAAGTTGAAGTAAACATAAGCAGTGTAAACTGTTTACCCCAAGATTAAGATTCTTTCATTAGTCATCATATCTTGAAGCGGGTGTAAAAGATCAACTGTATGGAGTTTTCATTACTGTCTTGTATTTATTACCATGCCGTAGATCAATCAAAAATCAGTGGACGGTTAGGAACACCAAAGTGCACAAAGGATTAGTAATAGAGATAATGTAAGGTATAAAAAAAAGAGATATTTCTACATAAAAAAAAAAAAAAATTATAAAAAAAATAAAAAAAATGAATAACGAATCAAAATAGGGACTTTAAGTTGGTAGAAATGATCAAGCAGTACTTCCCTACGATTCCGATCTAGAGTATGCTCCTATTCACTGATTAAATAAATGACTATCCAGAACGAATTAATCCCTTATTCTTTTTTTTTTTATTTTTTCAAAGTACCCTCTTCTGAGATAGAAGAACAGGAACAAAAGAAATGGAATGTAATAATCGAATGTAATAATCGAATGAATAAAAAAAGATATTTTATTTATTTATTCTTTTTTCCCATCCATATGGGTGGAATTTTTATCACAATTAATGGACCAATTCCTAATTCTTTAAATTCTTTAGATTTATTGATATAACGAGTATTTTATTGAAGGGCTGAGTTATTACCGAACAAAGAAAAATACATTTTTATTATCATAAGGGATGAGATTAATTCCGAAGCACTTTTTTTATTCTAGCAAACGGAATTCCATTGGTTTAATTTTGGACTCTCTGATATATCTTTATTCTAGTTACCCCAAAAGAAAGGGGTGATAATATCGAACCGGTCCTTACATTTATTTGTGGCCATAGAGGAGCCGTATGAAGCTGAGGTCTCATGTACGGTTTTGGAATAGCGATGGAAACAGTAATGTTATTATCGACTATAATTATCTAACAGTTCAAGTACAGTTGATATAGTTGAAGCACAGTCCAAATATGGCTTTGGGGGTGGAATCTATGGCGTCAGCCCATAGGATTTATAGTTTTCATAATTTCTTCTCTAGCTGAATGTGAGAGATTGCCCTTTGATTTACCAGAAGCGGAGGAGGAATTAGTAGCAGGTTATCAAACCGAATATTCAGGTATCAGATTTGGTTTATTTTATCTTGCTTCTTACCTAAATCTATTAGCTTCTTCGTTATTCGTAACGGTTCTTTACTTAGGTGGGTGGAATTTATCTATTCCGTACATATCCATTCCTGAGCTTTTCGGAATAAAAAAAATAGCTGGAGTCTTTGGAATGACAATTGGTATCTTTATTACATTAGTTAAAGCTTATTTGTTTCTGTTCATTTCTATCACAACAAGATGGACTTTACCTAGATGAGAATGGACCAGCTATTAAATCTTGGATGGAAATTTCTTTTACCTATTTCTTTGGGTAATCTATTATTGACAACCTCTTCCCAACTTGTTTCACTATAAATAACAGAATACTAACGATATTCTAGATTCATAACCTCTTTCAAGACAAGAGAAAGAACATCAATTTATTTAGGATATCTACATATGTTTCCCATGTAACTGGGTTCATGATTATGGTCAACAACAATACGAGCTGCAAGGTATATTGTCAAAGTTTCATAATTACCTTATCCCACACAAACCGTTACCTGTACTATTCAATATCCTTATGAGAAATCAATTACATCAGAGCGTTTTTCGTGGTCGAATTCACTTTGAATTTGATAAATGTATTGCTTGCGAAGTATGTGTTCGTGTATGCCCAATAGATCTACCTGTTGTTGATTGGAGATTGGAAAGAGATATGAAAAAGAACATTGCTTAATTATAGTATTGATTTCGGGGTCTGTATATTTTGTGGTAACTGTGTCGAGTATTGTCCAACAAACTGTTTATCCATGACTGAAGAATATGAGCTTTCTACTTATGATCGTCACGAATTGAATTATAATCAAATTGCTTTGAGTCGGTTACCAATGTCAGTAATTGGAGATTACACAATTCAAACAGTTATGAATTCGACTCAAATCAAAATAGATAAAGATAAACCCTTTGATTCAAGAACGATTACCGATTACTAAGATTTTGTTTTGATATAAAAGATCAAAACTTTTTTATTTTTTTTTTTTTTTTTTTTTTTTTTTTTTTTTTTTTTTTTTTTTTTTTTTTTTTTTTTTTTTTTTTTTTTTTTTTTTTTTTTTTTTTTTTTTTTTTTTTTTTTTTTTTTTTTTTTTTTTTTTTTTTTTTTTTTTTTTTTTTTTTTTTTTTTTTTTTTTTTTTTTTTTTTTTTTTTTTTTTTTTTTTTTTTTTTTTTTTTTTTTTTTTTTTTTTTTTTTTTTTTTTTTTTTTTTTTTTTTTTTTTTTTTTTTTTTTTTTTTTTTTTTTTTTTTTTTTTTTTTTTTTTTTTTTTTTTTTTTTTTTTTTTTTTTTTTTTTTTTTTTTTTTTTTTTTTTTTTTTTTTTTTTTTTTTTTTTTTTTTTTTTTTTTTTTTTTTTTTTTTTTTTTTTTTTTTTTTTTTTTTTTTTTTTTTTTTTTTTTTTTTTTTTTTTTTTTTTTTTTTTTTTTTTTTTTTTTTTTTTTTTTTTTTTTTTTTTTTTTTTTTTTTTTTTTTTTTTTTTTTTTTTTTTTTTTTTTTTTTTTTTTTTTTTTTTTTTTTTTTTTTTTTTTTTTTTTTTTTTTTTTTTTTTTTTTTTTTTTTTTTTTTTTTTTTTTTTTTTTTTTTTTTTTTTTTTTTTTTTTTTTTTTTTTTTTTTTTTTTTTTTTTTTTTTTTTTTTTTTTTTTTTTTTTTTTTTTTTTTTTTTTTTTTTTTTTTTTTTTTTTTTTTTTTTTTTTTTTTTTTTTTTTTTTTTTTTTTTTTTTTTTTTTTTTTTTTTTTTTTTTTTTTTTTTTTTTTTTTTTTTTTTTTTTTTTTTTTTTTTTTTTTTTTTTTTTTTTTTTTTTTTTTTTTTTTTTTTTTTTTTTTTTTTTTTTTTTTTTTTTTTTTTTTTTTTTTTTTTTTTTTTTTTTTTTTTTTTTTTTTTTTTTTTTTTTTTTTTTTTTTTTTTTTTTTTTTTTTTTTTTTTTTTTTTTTTTTTTTTTTTTTTTTTTTTTTTTTTTTTTTTTTTTTTTTTTTTTTTTTTTTTTTTTTTTTTTTTTGAGTGTTTATTTAATTTTAATGTATTTAATTTTAATGTATTTAATTTTAATGTATTTAATTTTAATGTATTTAATTTTAATGTATTTAATTTTAATGTATTTAATTTTAATGTATTTAATTTTAATGTATTTAATTTTAATGTATTTAATTTTAATGTATTTAATTTTAATGTATTTAATTTTAATGTATTTAATTTTAATGTATTTAATTTTAATGTATTTAATTTTAATGTATTTAATTTTAATGTATTTAATTTTAATGTATTTAATTTTAATGTATTTAATTTTAATGTATTTAATTTTAATGTATTTAATTTTAATGTATTTAATTTTAATGTATTTAATTTTAATGTATTTAATTTTAATGTATTTAATTTTAATGTATTTAATTTTAATGTATTTAATTTTAATGTATTTAATTTTAATGTATTTAATTTTAATGTATTTAATTTTAATGTATTTAATTTTAATGTATTTAATTTTAATGTATTTAATTTTAATGTATTTAATTTTAATGTATTTAATTTTAATGTATTTAATTTTAATGTATTTAATTTTAATGTATTTAATTTTAATGTATTTAATTTTAATGTATTTAATTTTAATGTATTTAATTTTAATGTATTATATAATAATATACTGTATAATATTATAAATATTATAATAAAAATAATAAAAATAATATTATTAAATAATAATATGTTAATCATATTACGAAAATAAATTAAATTACTAATTAGTTATTTGATTATCATATTGCAATATAATATAATTTAGTTTTATTTTTATATATTCATATTTCAAATATGAATATTGAAAATTGATTGAATGAATGGATCGAATTGTTTTGGAGGCCAATTTAATTTTAAATGTGGCTAGTGTAGATCCATGATTTTTGAAACGGAAATCAAAGTCTCTTGGCTTTTTCTCATGAACAGATTTAGAAATTATTGATTCTTAAATTTAATAAACAAAGGCTGTCTGGTGTCTATAATATAAATACTAATTTTCTACCAGATTGAAAATTTTTGATGTTCAAACTGGAATTTATAGATCCAATGTCACATTCAGTAAAAATTATGATACAGGTATAGGGTGTACTCAATGTGTTACTAGTCCTGCCCCCAAAGGATGTATTGGAATGATACCTTGGGACGGATGTAAAGCTAAGCAAATTGCTTCCGCACCAAGAACCGAGGCCTGTGTGGGTTGTAAGAGATGTGAATCCGCCTGTCCAACGGATTTTTTGAGTGTCCGTGTTTATTATCATATGAAACAACTCGCAGCATGGGTGCTAGGTTATGATACGTTAAAAAAAATCCACTGAACAATTGATTCCTCTTACCGACACAAGCACGTACTCGAGAAAATATAATTCTATTCGAGCACGGGTTTTTCTGGTCAAAACGTATCTTGTCTTATAACGAGTATTTTACTTGGTTAACAATACCTTGGTGTTTTGCCGATATTTCCGTCGGTCTCCATTGTATTTCTTCCTCATAAAGGAAATAAGAGTTTCGATGGTATGCTTAGGGTATAGGCTCGTTGGAGATCCTTCTAAAACGACCTATGTGTTCTGTTATCATTTCCAATTGGACGATCCATTAACAATTGGAGGAAGATTTAAAATGGATAGATATTTTTGATTTTCACTGGAAACTGGGAACGATGGGCGTTCATAGGACCATTTACTGACAGGATTATCATACTTTAGCTACCTTAGCGGCTTGGCCAGTTACTCGAAATTCGCGAGTGTTTATTTTCCATGTTGCAATGTACAGCGGTCAGATAGGATTATTTTCTTATCGAGANGTATATCACTAGGTCGATCTCATCCCGCCCTATCCCTCTTTGATAGTACTGCTAAAAATACAGTATGTTATTTTAGTTATTAATTTAAGAAGATCTAATTTTAATAATTATACGTATTATCTAAAATGTATGAACAATAAAGCCTAATTAGTTAAAAAAAAAAAAGCTCTCTTGATGGCATTAAAAAAACTAGACAAATTTTTCCACAACACTTATGTTTTTTTATAGTCTCATTGTGGTAAACTTGTGTTATTAATCATAATTTAACATGGAAATTGCAAATGCGAGATTCGTATATTCTTCCAAATATCTTTAAGCAGTGCACTATATTATTACTATATAAGAGTTAGTCAACTATTCTAAGTCTCACGATGATGTTGGTGAATCCGCTTTTATATGTAGTGCAAAAAATTCTATTGTAGGGTCTAGGTTATTGATACGTTACAAAAAAATCCACTTGAATCAATGATTCCTCTTACCGACAAAGGCCGTACTCGAGAAAATATATTATCTTTCCGAGCACGGGTTTTTCTGGTCAAAACGATCTTGCGTTTAACGGTTATTTTCCGGTTGTTTTAACAATACTTGTTGTTTTGCCGATATCGTCGGTTCTTCCATTTCTTCTTCCTCATGAAAGAAATAAGATGTTGAGATGGTATGCATATGTCATATGCCGTTGGAGATCCTTATAAACGACCTATGTTTTCTGTTACATTCCAATTGGACGATCATTAACCCAAGGAGGAAGATTTAAAATGGATAGATATTTTGATTTTCACTGGAAACTGGGAATCGATGGCTTTCCATAGGGACCTTTTTACTGGACAGGATTTTCAATACTTTAGTACCTTAGCGGCTTGGCCAGTACTCGAAATTCGCGATTGTTCTATTTTCTCATGTTAGCAATGTACAGCGGTCAGATAGGATTATTTTCTTCTCGAGACCTTTTACTTTTTTTCATGCTGTGGGAGTTAGGAATAATTAATTCTGTTTATTACTTTTATCCATGTGGGGAGGAAAGAAACGTCTCTATCGGCCACAAAGTTATTTGTACACTGCGGGGGGCTCTTTGTCTCTTAATAGGAGTTCTAGGTATGGGTTATAGGCCCTAATGAACCCACATTAGATTTTCAAAATTACTAAGCAATCTATCATGTGGCATTGAATAATATTATATTTGGATTCCTTATTGCTTATGCTGTCAAATCGCCGATTATACCCCTACATACGGGTTACCAGATACCCATGGAGAAGCACATTACAGTACATGTATGCTTCTAGCTGGAATCTTATTAAAATGGGCGCATTGGATTATTCGGATCAAAACATGGATGATTAACCACGCCTCATTCTATATTTTCTACCTGGTTGGTAATAGTGGGAACGATTCAAATAATCTATGCAGCTTCAACCTCTCTCGGTCAACGGAATTTAAAAAAAAGAATAGCCTATGCCTCTGATCTCACATGGGTTTCACAATATAGGAATTGAGTTCTATAACCGGAATGGACTCAACGGTGCATTACAATACTCTCTCAGGATTATTGGTTGCTGCGCGTTTTTTCTTGGCAGGAACGAGGGGTGATAGAATAGTCTTGTTTTATCTCACCGAAATGGGGGGGATATCGATCCCTGCAAAACTATTTACAGTTCGTAGTTTTTCGATGGTTCTCTGGCATTGCAGGAATGAGTGGTTTGTTGCGGGATTATTAGTATTTTGGAATACTTACTAGTCCAAAATACCTTTTAATGCCCAAAATGCTAATTACTTTTGTAATGGCAATGGAATTGATAGAAACTCCTATTTATTTATTATCATGTTACGTCAGATGTTCTATGGATACAAGCTATTCAATGTTCCAAACTCTAATTTTGCGGATTCTGGACAACGAGGAACTTGGTTTCAATCTGTATCTTTCTACCCGTAATAGGTATTGGTATTTATCGGATTGCGTTCTCTAGCTATCGTGACAGGTGCAAGCTATCTATCTAATAATTTCATACGATAGTCTTTCATTAAAATAAGGAAATCGAATTTTTGTCTTTGATTTTGAGATTTTTAAAATCGTTCGCTGTACAATGCAAAAGAAAAAGTGAATTAGAATTTGGAATGAGATGCATTTTTCGTTTTGAGAACCGTTTTGAATAAGGAAGATTCAAACGGTTCTCAAAAACTCGCACAAACAAGAAGCTTTATATATATATATGGGATGATGTTCTTATGTATTCTTTATGTAGTGATTCAATATTTATCTGTGGTATAGTGATTCAAGTAGAGTTAATGTGAATGAACCATAACATGTAGGGACCTATTCCTAATAGATTGATTCCAAAATAACATATCCAAATTATAGAAATCCTAATATATTAGAAGCCACAAGTGCCGAATTTCGTACTTTTCAAACTTTGATTTGTTAACTTCTAATATGTATTCTAGTTCTAGTATGTAAATAAATCGCGAATATGGTCCAAGTAATAAAGCCCAAGTTTCTTTGGGGTCCCAATTCCAATAAGATCCCCATGCCTCATTACGCCCATACTGCTCCACAAAGAATGCTATGGTTAAAAAGGTAAATCCTAAACTAATGACACGATAACTCCAATAATCCAAACGTTGAGTCAATTGATATTTATAATAATTCGAACTGAAAGAAAGAGAGTGTTTTTTTAAAAAACACTGCGTTTTTCATTCAAATATTGAATCTCACCAAAGAAAATGGCTTAATTAAGAATTTTCCTTTATTACAAAATAGCGATGTTGTTCGAAATGTAATGACTAGAAGAGCGACTGATATAATGATCCTCCCATAAAAGAGCTGCAAGCTTAATACACATCTTACGTGCATCATTAACCACTGAGATTGTAAGCAGTACACGAATGCGGCTTTGATGCAGTTCAGTTAAAAAAACCCGACGTGGCAAAGCCTTGTGTAAAAATGGTACTTGGTGCGGTTATGTGCTTAAATCATTTTTATGGTCCCCATCTTGAAATCAATATGCATACTGGAGAAAACTACACAAGGAAGATTAATGACTCGTATAAAATACTTAATGGACAAGGTCCTGAGAACCCAACGAGAAACTATAATCCTGTTATAGAACAAAGTGGCCTATCTTCCCTTTTTCCAATGAATCCCGCATCCTACGAGTTGCGCGGACTAATAAGATCATTAAATAATCGTAATCACAATTGAAATGAGCGAAAGAGATATGAGTTAATATAATGTTCTAAAGTTGTAAATATCATAAAAGGGGGGGGTCCTTAGAGAATTGAAATCGAGATTGAATACAGTTGGATTCGTTGTGTCGCTTTTAGAGGAGTTATTTTCTAGATTGAAGGATGCCGCCACTCGGAATCGAACCGAGATGCTCTAGCACTGCGTCTAAGAGCAGCGTTGTCTACCAATTTCACCATGGCGGCCTTATACTGAAATAATAATAGCAATTCACGGTGAATCGTCGAGATCAAGGAGGAATATAGTGGAGTAAACAGTAGAATCGATAATAAAGATCTTTAAATTCCATTGGTCATCTCTATTCCATCCTATTTGAATCTATTTCAAAAAAAATAA
This sequence comes from Musa balbisiana, assembly GCA_004837865.1. Taxonomy (NCBI): domain Eukaryota; kingdom Viridiplantae; phylum Streptophyta; class Magnoliopsida; order Zingiberales; family Musaceae; genus Musa; species Musa balbisiana. The sequence continues at coordinate 4,416 of PYDT01001240.1, read as the reverse complement.
TCGTTAGTTGTGATCATTGTAGTTTTAGTTTGAATAATAACTTTCGCGTACTAGAACTAAGTGCGTCCAAACAGTTAGAACGCAAATAGTTTTTTGGTTGTCGGTCGAGGTTTGAGTATAAAAACTAAGAATGTTCCTGTGCGATTGTTGTTGAGTCGTTTTTTAGTGATACCGATTTTTTATTTCTATATTCAAACAAATGAAAAAGATTTTTTTTTTCAATGAAAAATTAATAACCAGGATGTAAAAGTTCCTATGTAGAACAATTTTCAGCACTAAATCAAAAGAATTGAAATTTTCTAACGATTTCGACAACCTTAGTAATCATGCCTTAGTCCATTTAGGTATTATACGCTTCAGTATATAAAATGGTACATTAAAACAAATTTGTTTTTGGTAGGCTATAAGAAACAAAGAATTGGTCATTTCTATCGTAATCATACTCTACTTTTACATAGAAAAATATTTTTTGCTATTGTGAAAAGTAAGATGCAAAATATTCATAATTCGATATACAATCCCTTTATTCTCCATACCAAGCTAACTACTACAACATCTAGTTCTAACTCATTTGATATTGAGAGTTCATACATCCTTACTTGAATCGGTATCTTCAATTCGAAGTTCTTCGAGTATGGTCATTCCGATTTCCAAGACTTTATTATTTGTTTGTTGCCAAAAAAACGTTTTGAACGTCCGGTGGAAACCGTTTAGCTAGGACAAAGCCTTTGACTGCGCTAATCCTTTTTTTTTTTCCAAATATTTGTAACGAATAAATTACTTTTTTTTGACATAGCAGTAGCGCGTTTTGGACGCCCATGCAAAAGGGTTCCAGTGTTTTATCGTTGTATGTGAAAGACATTTATTGTGTTGTTCAAATGGATTGTTCTTTAGTCCTTATCTTACTTATTCCCTGTAGTAAAGAATAGTTTTTTAAAAAGCATTTTTCAATAGTTAAAACCTATAAAACATATAATTTTATTAAAACATTTATTAAAACCTATATATTAAAACCAAAACCAACTAGAATACTGTATTAATTACGCATATTATGCAGCCCATATCACATATACAACAACCACTAGGGATAAAAAAAATACAAGTCTAAAAAGGAAGGAAATTTTTTTTTGAAAAAGAGTTTTTTCTATTAATTGATAACGCTCAGAGTGCATGTTTGTCATTCAAATTACAATTCAAACTAGTATTATCTGTTTAAACAAAAGAAGAGATATTTCAGTACCAAGAAAGATAACCTCAGTCATCTTTATTTTTTCAGTCTATACGAAGTAGGAGTATCTCCGATGACCATAAGTTGTCCTTATTGTATTGGAAGAATCCATCAAAAAAGTTTCCCTTATTTTATTGGAATCCATCAAACATAAGTTTCCTTATTGTATTGGACTCCATCAATCATTTTTAGAGGAGTTACCGAGGGAGTTAGGGATTTACTATACAAAATGAACAATATGATACTAGGTCCTTTTTATTTAAATTAATATGATTCATAGTATCTATATTATCAAGTCCTCCTTTTGATATAACTCCTTTTTTATTATTATACTATTTTTCTTATTATACTATATATATGGCTATAATTCAGAATAGAATATGCTACTAAGACTAGACTAGAATAAAGAATGATTAAGATTTCATTTTGTTTTCTAGGGAAAATACCTATCACAGGCAGGATAATACCTTTTTCTTCCACTTCCGGTTACTGGTTCATAGTATTTGGACTTCTACTGCTTCCGACAGCAACAAAAAATATTCGTCGTTATTGGCTTTTACTAGTGTTTTACTGTTAAGTATAGTTATGGGGTGGTCAGCCATTTATCTATTCAACAAATACATGGAAGTTCCATCTATCACTATCTATGGTCTTTGGACCTCAATAATGATTTGTCCTTAGAGTTTCGGATATTGAATCGACCACTTTAGTTCTATTATGTCACTACTAATTACTACGGTTTAATTTGGTTCTTATTTATAGTGACAATTATATGTCTCCGATCAGATATCTGAGATTTTTCGCTTATAGGAGTTGTTTCCAAATGCTCCTGTTGGATTAGTTACCAGTTCCAATTTGATACAAATTTATCTTTTTGGGAACTGGTGGGGAATGTGTTCCTCTTTAGTAATAGGATTTTGGTCACGACCGACTGCAGCAAGTGCTTGTCAAAAAAGCTTTTGTAACTAAGCGTGTAGGGGATTTTGGTTTCTTAGTATGAATTTTAGGTTTTTAGTGATAACAGGTAGTTTAAATTTCGGGATTTTGGTCGAAAAACTAATAACTTGATCCATAATAATGGTTCGTTGTCTTTATTTTGCTACTTTGTGATGCTCTTTATTATTCAGTTGGTGGCAGTTGCCTAAATCCGCACAATTCCCCCTTCACGTTGGTACTACCCGATGCCTGGAAGACCCCCTCCCATCGCGGCTCTTTTCCCCCTGCTACTATGTAGCAGCAGGAATTTTTTCTTGTAGCTCGCCTTCTCCTATTTTTCCTAGCTATACCTACGTAATTAATTTCATATCTTTAATAGGTGGTAATAACAGTACTAATAGGAGCTACTTTGGCTCCTTGCTCAAAGAGATAATAAAAAAAAGAAGTTTACCTATCTCCAATGTCTCAATTGGTTATAGTAGGTTAGCTCTATGGTATCGGTTCTTATCGAGCTCTTTATTCCATTTGATCACTCCATTGCCTTATTCTAAAAGCTTTATTGTTTTTTGGGGGGGGGGGGGGGATCCCGGATCTATGATCATTCAATGGAACCTTTTGTCGGGATATTCGCCATAAAAAGTCAGATATGGCTCTTATTGTTGGTTTAAAGAGATCGTTCCATTACAAGAACTACTTTTTTATTAGGTACACTTTCTATTGCGGTAGTCCACTCTTGCTTTTTTTGGTCCATAGATGAATCTTATGCTAGTTTGGTTGTATTCACCAATTTTCCGCATAATAGCGTGTTTACATCATGTGATTGACTGCAGTTTAGATGTTTCGGTGTATTTACTTACCTTTGATGGACATTTTGCGCGTTATCCTTTGCAAGATTACGTAGCAACAAAAAATAGTTCGTCCTAATTCAATATCTCTATGGGTACCGAGTTAACCCAAGCCGTCAATAGAAATTTACCTTTATCACATGAATAAATAGGTCTTCGTTTTGTTTCAAAGATATTATAACGTTTGATAAATAAGCTAAAAAATGCATACATACTTTAATACTCTTTCGAAAAAAAGTACACTTACAGTCCCTCGCGCGAAGTGGAAATACTATTGCGATTTCCTCTGCTTTATTGTATTATTTACTTTGTTTTGTTGTCTCCATATAATTCATTTTGATCAAGGAGTATAGATTTGGTATATTATCCAAAATGGTTAACTCCACTCACCAACCTTTTCCATCCAAATTCGAGTAAGTATTCGGTGGACTGGTAATTGAATTTTTTACAAATGCCATTTTTTTTCAGTCCATACGCTATTTCCGGACTATTCATAGCATAATCTTATTATGGGTCTGCTTATCATTTTACGGAATTTGACTTTAGCAATTCTTTGTAAAGGTGGTCCTAAAGAATTATCTTGGACCAAATCAAAAAGGGATCACAATTGTCATATAATCGTGGTTACATAGACATTTTTTATACTAGGTTTTTTTACCATGGGATAAGGGGATTAACCGAACTAACTCGGTTTTTGATAGATATAAATGATTGAAGTACAAAGGGGTTGGCATGTGCAAGTTTGTTTTATAGGAAGGAATCAAATCTATGGAGGTGGAGAAGTCTCTTCTTATCTTAAAAAATTTCTTTTATTTAATTTTATGCCATCCAGATCGTTATTCATTTTTTTATTTTTTTTATAATTTTTTTTTTTTTTTTCTGTAGAAAACGCTTTTTTTTATACTTACATTATCTCTAGTACTAATCCTTTGTGCATTTGGTGTTCCTAACCGTCCACGATTTTTTATTTATCTAACGGCATGGTAATAACTACCAGACGTAATGAAAACTCCATACAGGTTGATCTTTTACCCCCTTCAAATATATGACTCATGAAAGACTCTTAATCTTGGGGTAAACGTTTACACTTCTTATGTTTTGACTCTTCAACTTCATTCTTGTACATATGAAATGATATTTTATCTCTACTGCAACTTCTACTTTGTTTTTGTTTCACTCATATAACTATCCTGTTTTAACTCATTGACCCGAATGATGAATAAAAATAAATACCATTCATACATTACATTCAACTTCTTTCCTTTACTGTCTAGGAAAGCATTCTAAAGTTTCATGTTCAAACGATCACCTTATAGATATTGATACACACATCGAGTTAATGGTATTTTCTACTAATAGATTGGAGCCGCGCCGTAGAGCACCTGAAAAGGATATTTATTATTCGAT
>PYDT01000143.1:48057-100000 GCA_004837865.1 Musa balbisiana | reverse complement strand
AATCCTATGATTCTGATCTTGTGATTCTTGGCCAGAAAGGTGAATCTTAGTACCATCACATCACTAATATTAGCATAGGTATGATTTCTTTTAAGGAACTCCAAAAGGCAGAAATAGCCTTGCTCTTCATTTAAGATGTTAGATATCTAATATATCAGCTCATGGATCCTATGATTGTGATCGTTTGTATACAACTATGACAAAATGTTAAACCGTATGGGTGCGAGATAGTACAGGCAGATGAAGTTTAGAAAAGGGTTCCCCACCGTACAGTTGACCACGTAGATCGACTGACATACATTGATACGAAGCTTTCAAACTTGGAAATTGTAATTTATAGGACAAATTTCTCCACAAATAAACTTTACAATAAACAACAAGCATAACCATGAGATGTTGCAAATGGAACGATAGAGTAAAAACCGACAAAGCTGAAACTTCACCGCAAGAAAAATCACCTATGGCCTGCTCGGAGAAAAAATTGGCCATTGCAGCTTGCAGCTCCTGCTTTCCGCCGGCGAAGGGATCTAATCGACACGCTCAAAGGATGGCAAACAACAAGAGACTTGTCGGACACCTTCGAAGTATAGCCTAAACGTAAAACATCAAAACAAAACGATCATAAGCCAATGGAACGCCACGAATCCGCCGATTAAATAAAGAACTAGAAAATATGAATCATCAGCTCAGGAACACGATACTTAGAGCAATCGATCCAATGCGTTACAGTATAATCCATTAGAAAGATGGGGGGGACAACAAAAACCCTAAAATCTTGAGATTCTTGAAACCGGAAAACCAACGCTACGATCCTAAAAATCGAGGCGAGAAGACCACCGGAGAGCGCTTGCAATCGGGGGCCTCTAACGGAGACCAGGGGATTCGCGATTGCCGCCATTGCGACCTGTTATCTACCACTCTGCTCTCGAGGAATCCGGAAGAAGACGAGGAGCAAAAAGGGGGGCAAAGCTCCTTCCGATCGAAATGGACACCCCGCTCGCCTTCGATGCAACCAAAGCTCGCGGATCTGAAGCCGAGCTTCAAGTGAAGTGACGCCCATGTCGGCTATGAGTCTGGCGCACCGAAACATGCCGAGATGGATCTAGTAGTTATTATTATTATTATTATTATTATTAATTAATTAATTAATTAATTAATTAATTACTATTCATTGAGTTAAGATCCAAAGCGATACTAAGAGAGAGGGTGAATTAGTGCAGCGAAAATTTTTTCAATTTCAAAAAATATTTTGTACGTTCGATTAAAACTAGTTTGAAAAAATAATAACTTAAACGCATGAGAACATGAAAGTAAGAGGAGAAGAAAAGATCGTTTGCTATGTAAAAGATTTACGGTTAAAGTAAATTATATAAAGGAAAAATAAACCAGAATTTAGAGTAGTTCGGTCAATGTGACCTATATCTACTTTTAGATTCCTCCTCCGTCGAGGTCATCGGCGTCCACTAAAGGCCTTCCTTCAATAGGTGAAGGTCACCCATCTTTTATAGCTCTTTCTCCTTTTGCCAAGTTTAGGAGACAAGCCTTATAACTTTCACTCATATTTCTTAGATGGTTATAAGGCTAAGAGAGAGAGGAAGAGAACTTTTCTCACATTTACCACACTTTTAAACCCCCAAAAACTTATATTTTTCCACAAGTATAATAGCACTTAATTACCCTTTCATGCAGAAAAGAATGAAGTATTTATAGGCCTCATTGGCTTCAAAAATAGAGCCAAAAAATATCATATCCCTAGATTTCGGGGTATTAGCGATACCATTGTCATTATTGGGCAGTACTACCGCCTGACACCTGACATTGGGCGATACCACTCCCCAGTCTAGGCGGTACTATCGCCTGACAAAGCTCGGAGACCGAGCTCTAGTGATACCACCGTTGATAGCATTAATTGCTGGTAGTACCACTGCCCAAAGCACTTGGAGACTAGGTCTTCAAGGCGGTGCCACCACCAGCCATGATTTTAGGTGCTGAATGAACTGTTCAATCCGGCTCAATTTACCCCTGTTAAGGGCATATTTGGTCTCTAATTAAGTTAGTAGAATTACCTCCCAAACCTAACTTAATTTACAGACTAACTACAGTAATTAAGACAATTGACAAAGCATTCTTATTTCGGTATGTCAATTGATCTTCCGGCAACCTTCCGGCGAACTTCTAACGAACAGCTGATAATATTCCTATGGACTCCCGGCATGCTCCTGAACTTTATGACGATCTTCTTGGCGAGTTCCGACAAGCATCTTTGGCAAGCTCCTGGACTCCTTGGTTGGTTCCGGTAGAACTTCCAATGAACGTCCGGACTTCCGACGATCTCTTGAACTCCTAACAAGATCTCGATCTTGACTCCGGGACAATACCTGCTTTGTGTCTTACTGCTATTGTAGTTAATCTTGCATACTTTTCTCAACATATAGATTAGATCAAACAATTTTCAATTGATTCAATCATCAAAATTCGAGATTCAACAATCTCTCCCTTTTTAATGATGACAATCAATTGATGATGGAGTTAAAGAAACTCCCCCTATCTATATACCATACTTTGAGAAAAGACATTCTTAAATTCAAGACCTTTGAATTCAAGTATCAAACTGATAAGTTAACATGCACATCATGATTCCTATCATGATTTAATATTCTCAAAATACGATGTCATGTATTTATCAATAAAAATGATATCAATGCATGACATCCATTTTCAAGTATAGACGATCATCATTTTTAAGTATGATATGAATTTCAAATGTGAAACATAGCAAGATGACAAAGATAGCAATCCATCATTCCATGGCAAGATATCAATTGTAAAATAGCAAGTTAAGCTCAAGATATCTTATCATAATGAAAGACATTTATCTACAATGTATATGAAGATATGTTTCAAACATTTACGATGTGTTGCAATGTATATGACGATTCTAATTATATTTTAAGCATACCACAAAGTATACAAGTGTTTATGATAATCATTTATAATAAGATATATTGCATACATCTATACATCTACAATGCCAATTTGTCATCAATTTATCATAATTTGGTATTATTTTTCCTCCTTTGTCATCAACAAAAAAGAGAACAATTTAACAATGCAAGTGTGGTAAAATTAAAGCATGGTTCACACTAACTTATTTAATTGATATTGCATCATTGTATGGTAACATTCACAAATTCTCAACATCAAAAGTTATCAACATTAAAGCAATAGATTCCATTAACTTCTCCCCCTTTGTCGTCAAAACATTTGCATAAAGGAGAGGGAGGAAAGTAAGGAGGAAATCCATTAAGAATCAATTTTGTGAAGTCAAAAACATTAAATAAGTTTTCATTAAAACATGCTTTAATCAAAGAGAAGTGATTCATGAAAGTGATCATACTAAATCAAATCTCCATTATTGCAAGTGATTATCAAGTACTAAAATTTATCTTTCAAGGATCAAGATATCCATTAGAATTTATAAAATTCATCTTTCATTAGAAGAATAAGGAGAGAAGCATAATATGAAAAATCTATTTTTTATTAAAAAATTCACAAGAGATAAACCCGTGAGAGATGTATTTTGTCAATGAAGTGATTAAGTATATCAAAAATCATTAAGTGATGGAGCAAGGGTATAAAGTAAACTTGATACCAAGAAAGATAAAAACAAAGTAGATTCATGAAAGCCTTTATTCATGAAATATATTTAGAGAATGATAGTCCAGAAAACAAATACAACAAACTCATGCATTTGGACAATTTAACATCCCTAATTCCCTTCTAATGAAATCAAATTGTTCTTCATTTAAGGGTTTTGTAAAGATATCGACTAATTGATGTTTTGTATCAATAAACTCTAAAATTACATTATGATTATTAACAAGATCTCATATAAAGTGATGCCTAATGTTGATATGTTTAGTTTTAGAACGTTGAATTTGATTTTTTGTTAAACATATTGCACTTGTATTATCGCATTTTATAGAAATATTCTTAAGATAAATTTTATAATCTTCCAATGTATTTTTCATCCATATAACTTATGCACAATATGCACTAGCCGCAATATATTCAGCTTCGGTTGTGGATAGTGCAATAGAGTTTTGTTTCTTGAAAGACCAAGAGACAAGTGCGTGTCCTTAAAATTGACACGTTCCAGATGTGCTTTTTCTATCTAATCTTCATCTAATAAAATTCGCATCAGCATAAGTAATTAATTTAAAATTTTTAGATTTTGGATACCATAATCTTATATTTGTGGTTCCTTTAAAATATCTAAGTATTCTTTTGATTGCTTTAAGATGAGATAGCTTAGATTAGACTGAAATCTAGCACAAAGTCATATGCTAAACTGTTGGGAAATCTTAGGGGCGACATCACATGCACAGCGGAAGAACAAGAAAATAAAATCCCCTATTCCTAAATAGATGTTTGTCATCGTGAGAAGATTGATGCGCAAAATCATAAAACTTAAAACTGCGTATAAGATAAATTGTGTTACCTAGGGAGATCGTATATCCCTGTTTCCTTATAGATCTCTAGGAGAGGGTGAAAGAGATCAAGCGTCCTCCCCTCTAGCGGTGATCTACACAACAGGGCTACGACGACGCTTCTCAAGACTCCATGCCTACTCAGAGGCGGAGAGGGAGAGGAGAATAGGAAAGGCAAGCAAAGGCTCTAGCTTATGAACCATTGAATCCCTCCTATTTATAAAGGTCCCCTGTCAAACCCTAATGGATTCTCCCCTATTGGGTATTGGATTTGCATCCAATAACCCAAGCCTTTTTAGATTAGTGGATCTCTATCCAATAATCTCTCGTAGGCTCTTATTAGATCTCATCCGTGGGATCCAATAACTTATGGGCTTATTGGATATCCAATAAGATATGGACTCTGACGGATATCTCATATCCGAACATCTACTCATCGCAATGCCTACCATATGTGTGGGACTCTCTAGGCCCAATATCGAGCTGGCTGTGAGTCATACCTGTTAGAACTCGACTCATCGACTACAGACGTACAAGGCCATTATGCCGTAGTCCCCAAATGATACAGGGGAATCCAATCCATTGGACTCGTCTGTCATCAGTTATCATGTACCTATAGTCTCTCATCCATCTAATATTCGAGAGACCGTATATCGAACATGGTGCTGTCAGACCCATACGATTTCTACTCAAGTCTCGCTCTAATCGGATTCTCCGAAAGAACTCTTTCTCTCTCAATCTGAATGACCTTGGCTAGGGATTTATTTGAGTAAAAACACATGAGATATTCCTCTCATAACGCCGAGAGTGGATGATCCTTTATCGACACTCAATAGGTCTCGTAAGGTTGACTACCACTCCCAATGACCAGCTGTACTAGATCTGGGACATCCAAACCTATAAGTCTAGTATCAAAGAGTGGAGCACTCATATAGGACATCCTTGGTGTCTCAAGTCTAAGGACCAGATACACCACTAGGACTACAGAATCGTTGTTTGACAATAAGGCATCATCAATCATCCAATATTCCGTAAGCGAATCAATCAGTAAACTCATTCTCCAATGAGCACTTGTACTATATCCCTAGTATCCTCACACAAGTAGCTATGAGACCAATTGCATCCATTATATAGATGGGTATATAGCACACCGGTCTATCCGGTTATCTCGATGTCCCTCTGGAGTAACCTGTGATCGGGATTATTTAGGATTTGTGTTTAAAGGTGAATCGGTCTCATTATCGTAATCTCATCACGATCTGATTCCCATTGCACAGAGCCAAGAATATCACAACATATACATGCATATATGCAATAGTCAATATAAAGTGATAAATACCAAAATATAATAAGCAAAAAGATTCTGTGTCAAGTCACACATGCCATCACTCACGTGATTGGCTTACTGGGCACCTATGACTAGCATAAACATAATATTCGGTCTAGTTGTGGCGAGGTATAGTAAACTACTTATCATAACCCTATAAGCTTTTTGATCAAAGCTTTCTCTACTTTCGTTAATGTCTAACTTAGAGGAGGTACTCATAGGAGTGTTGATAGCCTTTGAACTATCTATATTAAATTGTTTTAGCAAATCTAATGCATATTTTGTTTGACTAATAAAAATGTCATCCTTAAGTTGTTTGATTTGTAAGCCTAAAAAGAAGGTTAGTTCATCTATTAGACTCATTTCAAACTCTTGACTCATGCTATTTGCAAAAAAGATTCACATAATGATTCATTTATAGAAAAAAAATAATGTCATCAATATAAACTTGAACAATAAGAAAATTATTTTTAAATTTTTTAATAAATAATGTAGTATCGACCTTGCCTTTATAGAAATTATTATGAAGTAGAAATGAGCTAAGTCTCTCATACCAAGCCCTTGGGACTTGTTTCAATCCATAGAGTGCTTTAGTCAATTTAAACACATGATTAGGAAAATTATCATTCTCAAATCTAGGAGGTTGTTCGACATAAACTTCTTCGGAAACAAAGTAATTAAGAAAAGCACTTTTAATATCCATTTGAAACAACTTAAAATTATTACTACTAGTATAGGCAAGGAGCATCCTTATGGCTTCTAATCGTGCCACAAGAGCGAAGGTTTTTTCATAATCGATACATTCTTCTTGGTTAAAACCCTTGGCCACTAATTTAGCCTTGTTTCTAGCTATGATACCAAATTCATCTTGCTTGTTTCTAAAGACCATTTAGTACCAATAACTAAATGATCATTTGGCCTTGGAACAAGCTTCCACACCTCATTTCTTTCAAATTAATTTAACTCTTCTTGCATTACGATGACTCATGAATCATCTTATATGACCTCATCAATGCATCTAGGTTCAATTTGGGAGAGAAAAGCGATGTTAGCACAAAAATTTTTAAGAGAAGAACAAGTTTGAACCCCTTTTAATGTGTCTCATATAATTAGCTCCTTAGGATGAATATCTACATACTTCCATTCTTTCGATAAAGAAAGTTCAAAAGAAGATACATCTAAATTACTAAATGAAGAAAGGGATTCATTTAAATTCAAAGTATCAAAATTAAGATCATTATCAAAATCATTTTTCTTAACTTCGAAAATTTCATTAAAAACAACATGAATAGATTCTTCTATAACTAAAGTTCTTTTATTAAAGATGCGAAAAGTCTTTGAAATAGAGGAATAACCAAGAAAAATTCATTCATCAAATTTTACGTCAAACTTTCCTAAGGTATCTTTTTCATTCAAAATAAAATATTTACACCCGAAAACTTTAAAATATGAAACATTGGGTTTTTTGTTATTCCACAACTCATAAGTAGTTTTGGAAAATAATAGTCTTACTATAACTCTATTCATGACATAACATATCGTATTTATGGGTTCGACCCAAAAGTATTTGGGTAGGCTATGTTCATTTAACATGGTTCTTATCATTTCTTGTAAGTTTCTATTTTTTCTTTTTACTACTCCATTTTGTAGAGGATTTCTCGGAGTAGAGAAATTATTGTTGTATCCATTAGATTCACAAAAATCTTGAAAATCACGATTTTGAAATTCACTACCGTGATCACTTCGAATTGATGAAATCATAAAACCCTTCTCGTTTTGAATAAATTTACAAAACTTAGAAAAATATCTAAAGTTATCACTTTTGTGTACCAAGAAATAAGTCCATATGTATCTACTATAATCATCGACGATGATAAAGGCGTATTTGCTACCTCCTAGGCTTGATGTAGTAATTGGTCTGAACAAGTCCATATGGATCAATTGCAATGGTCTAGAGGTGCTTATTTAGTTCTTTGGTTTGAGACTACTTTTTATTTGTTTTCTTAGTTGGCATGCATCACACACATTGTCTTTAATAAACTTAATGTGAGGAATTCCTCTCACAAATTCTTTAGATGAGATTTAAGAGATTAGTTTCATGCTAGCATGACTTAATCTCCTATGCCAAAGCCTAGCATCATCATTTAAAATCGAAAAATACATTTCACTACAAAGATCATCAATCTCGATAGTGTATACATTATTTTATTTTAGGGCAATCATAGATGTGTTTTTATGTGATTTTTCAATAATGCAAGCATTAGATTCAAATCTAACGATATATCATTTATCACACAATTGACTAATACTCAAATAGTTATGCTTTAAACCATAAACTAATAATACATCTTCAATAAAAAGGTTGGATTTGTTATCTATGGTTCATTTATCAATGATTTTACCCTTGTTGTTGTCTCCAAAGGTGACATATCTTTCGTCTAGGCTAGTGAGCTTAGAGAATTGAGATAGAGCTCCGGTCATATGCCTTGAACATCCACTATCAAGGTATCATCCCTTGCTCTAGCTTGTGATGGTATATTTTTCTAAAAAGGGATAATTTTTAAGTACCTATTTAACCTTGGGTGCCTAAAAAATCGATCTACAAAGCTTATCATGTTGCATTGAATCATTTAAGGTTCTCTTAGGAACCCAAATCAATTTATGTGGACTATATTTCTTAAATGGACATTTGTACACAACATGTCCAAGTTTGCAACAAAAGTTGCATTTGGTGTGAGGTGATATATGCAAGGTAGGGCCTTTAACAAAGGTGGTCAGATTTTGGTGAGAGCTACTCACAAATCTGATTTCGTCTCTCCTATGAATGTGACCCTTATTGGCAAGGATCATGTTTAAGGACTTAGTATCAACCTCAAACTTTTCTAAAGTTTCTTTGAGTAGTAAGTTTTCCTTTCTAAGTGTTTCTACTTCATGGCATTTTGTGCAGAGTGCTAAGCTATTATCATGCTCAATTTTTAGTCTATCAGAATCACTAACAAGAGAAGCATATTCCATTTTCAAAGAGTTATATTTTTTACTTAGGATTCTACATTAATCAAACAATCACTTAAAAGCTCATCGAAAAATAAATTTGCATCTAATGAACTTGTTACCTCATCTCCAATAGTCATTAGTGTATAGTGAGCAACTTGCTCGGTGTTGGTTGGCTCCTCTTCCTCAGATGCACTTGTGTCGTCCCACGTTGCTTTAAGGGCCTTCTTCTTTTTTGGTTGCTTTCTCCTTGCTTGGGGACATTCACTTTTGAAATGTCCCGGTTTCCTGCACTCGTAGCATATCACTTGTTCTTTCTTGGGTTCAACTTTATTTTTAGTATCATTTTTAAATTTATTTCTTTTTATAAATTTTTTGAACTTTCTTATCAAGAGTGTCAAGTCATCATCAAAGTCCTCATCACTTGAATTTTCTTTGAAGTGGTCTTCTTGTGTTCTTAGTGTCATATCCTTCCTGTTCTTTGGAAGGGTGTCTTCAAGCTCTTCATGAGCTTTACAGGTCATCTCATAGGTCATTAGTGACCCAATTAGTTCTTCGAGAGGAAAATTATTTAGATCTTTGGCCTCTTGAATGACTATTACTTTAGGATCCCAACTCTTCGAAAGAGATCTTAAAATTTTATTAACAAGTTCAAAATCTGATAAACTTTTACTAAGTCCTTTTAGACCATTGACGACATCCGTAAATCGGGTATACATGTCTCCAATGTCTCACTCGGTTTTATCCGAAACAACTCATAAGTGTATACTAAAAGATTAATTTTTGACTCCTTCACTCTACTAGTGCCTTCATGAGTCACTTCAAGTATATGCAAAATATCAAAAGTCGATTCACAAATAGATACACAATTGAACTTATTTTTATCTAAAGCACAAAACAAGGCATTTATAGCCTTGGCATTTAAGGCGAAAGTCTTCTTCTCCAACTCATTCCAATCGTTCATCGAAAGAGAAGACTTTTGAAACCCATTTTCTATAATATTTTATAATTTGAAATCCATTGAAATTAGGAAGATCCTCATTCTAGTCTTTCAATATATGTAATTCGTCCCATTGAACATGAGCAGACGTATAATTGAATGACCCCCTTGGTTACCAACAAATGTCATCTCTCTTAGGTTTTAAACCAAATAAGAGTGAACCTTGCTCTGATACTAATTGTTATGATCAAGAGCGACACCAAGAGGGGGGGGGGGGGGGGGTGAATTAGTGTAGCGAAAAATTCTTCGATTTCGGAAAATATTTCGTACGTTCGATTAAAACCAATTTGGAAAGATAACAACTTGAACATATGAGAGCGTGAAAGCAAGAGGAGGAGAAGAGGCAGTTTGCTATAAAATGATTTGCATTTAAAGTAAATTATACAAAGGAAAAGCAAACCAGAATTTAGAGTGGTTCGGTCAACGTGACCTACATCCACTTTTGGATTCCTCCTCCGTTGAGGTAACTGGCGTCCACTAAAGGCCTTCCTTCAATAGGCGAAGGCCAACCACCTTTTACAGCTCTTTCTCCTTTTACCTGGTTTAGGAGACAACCCTTACAACTTTCACTCCTCTTTCTTGGATGGTTACAAGGCTAAGAGAGGGAGGAGGAGAATTTTTCTCATATTTACAACACTTTTGAACCCTCAAAAACTTTGATTTTTCCACAAGTATAATAGTACTTAGTTACCATTTCATTTAGAAAAGGTGATGTATTTATAGGCCCATTGGCTTCAAAAATGGAGCCAAAAAGTATCATATCCTCGGATTTCGGAGTACTAGTGGTACCACCACCATTAGTGGGCGGTACTACCACCTGACAGAGCTCGGAGATCAAGCTCTTCCAAGCGGTGCCAACATCGGCCATGATTTCAGGTGTTAAAGGATTGTTCAATCTGGCCCAATTCACCCATATTAAGGGCCCAATTGGCCCCTAATTAAGTTAATGAGATTATCTCTCAAACCTAACTCAATTTACGGACTAATTATAGTAATTAAGACAATTGACAAAGCATTCTTATTTCGGTATGTCAATTGCTCTTCCGGTGAACTTCCGACGAACTACCAGCAATGTTCCGGCGGATTCCTAGCAAGCTCCTGAACTTTACGATGATCTTCTTGGCAAGTTCCGATGAGCATCTTTAGTAAGCTCCTGGACTCCTTGGTTGGTTCCAACAGAACTTCCGACGAACGTCCGGACTTCCGACAATCTCTTGAACTCCCAACGAGATCTCGATCTTAACTCCGACACAACACATGCTTTGTGTCTTACTACTATTGTAGTTAATTCTATACTACTATTGTGTCTTACTACTATTGTAGTCAACATATAGATTAGATCAAACAATTTTCAATTGATTCCATCATTAAAATATGAGATTCAACAAATTGCTACCATCATCAACAACATTATTATTTATCCCATTAATCAATAATAATTGAGAAAAAAAATTGAGTATATAAGTATAATGATATACTAGCTTATATTTTAAACATTTGTTCCTTCTTTCCGGCTTTAAAAGTCTATTTACAAAGTTTATGATACTATCCTTCATAAAAAATTAAGGTTAGAAAAATTGAATTTTAATTTTCTACCTGACAACACATCAGCACTCGATCAAGTTTTTTGGGTAGAAATTAATGACAATTGCAGCAAGTTTAATAGTTTGATTCATGTATCTAATGGTTTATGAATGTTCCTATGTAACTTTAAACCTCTGTTCTTTGTTGGAACAACCGGAAGAATGAAAGGAAGAACACAGTATGCTAAGTTACAAAAGGGCAAATCCTATTGAAATATTAGGAACTTGAGAAGGCCATGCATAATATTACTGGAAATCAGTTTCTTAATATGAATAATTAGCATTTATCCTTGTCATCATCATATTATAATAGTATTGATAAAGGGATTTTAGAATTCCCCACAAGAACTCAGTTTGAGGCAAGCATTTAGCAACGAGAATGTTTCAAAAAGCTATAATGAATCAATGATGATAAAATGATTCTTCACGGTGTCAACCAGATATGGTACAGATGGTACAAACATTTCCATAGATGATCAAGGACTCACATTACATCAGAAACCGGTATGGATTTTTTTGATTCTTTGTATCAGATTGTTTTCCCTGCATCTTAAAGAACAAGATTTTGCATATTGAGTGTTACAAGAAATTTCATAGAAAAAAAAAAGAAAAAGGAATGGCTCAATACATTTGCAGTGAAAGGAAACTAATTTTTGCTTTTAGTCAACTCAATGCCAACAAGAACAGAAATTGACCGACTGTTAACACACCTGGAAGGTCTTGTTATTATTTGTGCACTTCTTCACTAAGGGGATGCTTTTGCTCATGCAGTTTCCATCTTTCATTTAGGTTTTGGCGACTTGCTTGGATCCAACATTGAAGAACTCGATGATGACTTCAAGGGGCATGCCTTTTGTTTCAGGAATCTTGAGGAAGACAAATACCAATGCTATGACACAGACGATAGCATAGATCCCAAACACCCCAGCAAGGCCAATAGTGTTCAGCATCAAGGGAAGGCTGTAGGTAACAATGATATCGCAAAACCAGAAGGTGAGGGAGCATATCGCTATGCACACACCACGTACACGAGTTGGAAAAATCTCAGAGCAAAGGATGTTGGGAATAGGACCAAAGCCCATGACAAAGCAACAGAAGTAAACCACAACACATATGGTTGAGAAGACGGCATGAGCAACAGAGCCGAGGTCCACAAGGTTTGTCAGGACCAGACCAACAAGTGATACGATCAAAACAGGAATTGTAGCCAACAAAAGACTCCTGCATTAAAAAGGAGAAAAAAGTAAACATCGGTTTTGCTTCCTTATAATAAAATGTTATATAACAGCCCACAAATTGTATGAGAATTTAAACACAGATGAAAACAACATAACCTTTTTTTAAACAAAAAACATTGTGCTTCCCATTCCATTGAAATGATACATTAGAAAAATGCAGAATGCAAAGACTTGACAAGGTCACAAAGAACATGCATGCGAAGATGGACATAAATGTATCATAGCCATGGAGATAAAATAAGACTGATAATGTAAGACTTTACCTTCTACCAGAGACATCCATGAGCCTCATAGCAACAGCTATGCAAGGGAGCATTAACAGAGTTGTAAGAGCACTTATAAGTATTGATGCTGAATCAGAACCAATTCCGAGATTTGCAAGAAGAACTTCAACACCAGCTTGCTCAAGAATTTGCGGCGTGTAATAAAGAACCCCATTAATGCCAGCAAACTGAACAAGAACCAAGTTTTCAGATAAAAGTGAGACACTAGGAAGAAAATAATTAATTCTTGGAATTGAATATATGTAACAGTCGACGTTTCGTCAAGAAAAATAAAACTAATGTTAGAGATTGATTCGATATTAACTTTCAAACCCTTTAAAAGTTTGACACATATCGCTAGACATGAAGATCATACAGGGAATTTAAATCTATCAACTTAATGACAAAGTTTACATCCCAAAGAATCATGTCATATTTGTCATTATTGTGAATACATTGTCTACATAGCTTTTATATTTTTTGTTAAAATTATAATTTTTCCTGAAAAGTCAGCCTTGATAACTAGTGCAACAAGCACACCCAAGTATCATTAAATCATCCTCCAGCTGGCAGGTAGCATATGAGGTGAAACATGAAAGGTATTCTCAAATAAAATTAGAGCAGCCTAATGCATGATGCTCCTGTCTCGTGAGATCTGAATATGTCCAATATATACAACTTTACCTTTGTGAGCAAATAAATTGTTTCAATGACTCATATTCTGGTGACCCACCTTGCAGAGAGAAACTTTATAATAGAACCATGACTCCTTTTCTAATGTAATTTTTTAAAGTCAAAAGTCAATAATTTACTATTTGCAAACCATGAATCCCATGCAAAACTAGGACAGAGATGTTATAACTAGGATTAAGGAATTCATGGATATCTTTGGCCTAAACCAGATGATCCAGTCAGATATGACTTTTAAATAGAGACTCAACCAGGAAACTATACTCTAGAAGTTAGCTCTAAGTTGTTCTAGACCAAAGAAACTTCACACTTTGATGCCGTTTCAAATTACAATTAGGAATCAACATAACATTGCACCCTTAAAACCAAACAATAACATGCCTCCAACCATGTAATATACCAAGAGAAATATAAAAAACTCAAAATCCTAAAGTTTACTGCAAACAACTTAATATGGATCATCCTACTTGATGCTATGAACATGAAGTCTTCTCTTTTTCTATAACTGTACTTGTTAACCATTGCAGTATTTTCTAAAACCAATGATGATCTAGGAGGAATATATGATTTTAATGGAATGCAGAGGAAAAATATTTTTACTGGAAATTTCAGAGTTTTCATCTACAAAAGGTATTTTCCATTAATATCTTAGATGATATAACAAGGTGGATGGGAACTTCTCTATTACATATTATATTGCATGAAAGCTACAATTTTAAAGAATCAATCTGTTCCTTTAGTGAACTGTAGTTTGCGATAACATCTCATTACCTGCTGAAGAATTTGTATCCCAATGCCAACAAATAATGCATGCCTGACTCCTGCTTCAAAAAGAACTCTCCACTTTGGCCCTTCAACAGCAATCTTGGATGGATGAACCATTGCTGGCCCAGCTGGATCCTGGCTCATGACTTCCTTCGAATACAGAGCAGGTTGGCTTACTAATGCTGCAGCTTGAACATATTCACCTTCTTCTTGGATGTTACCGCCAGGAATTGAGACAAGGGAAGCTTGTTGTGACCCAACAACACCTTCTTGGCGCAAATAAATCCTCTTGAAACCTCCTTCTTTTGTTCCGTCTACAGCCTCTCTGTTAGTCCACTTCCAGGCTAACTGCCAACCACCTCCTATGCCCATACTACTCACTGCCTCACCAACATTTTCCTGCATAAGACTGCTGTTATGTATCATGTCATTCCCATCCATGTCGGTTCCATGGCGAGAGAGCAATGGAGTGTGCAAATTATCATCGGAATCACGTCCTGCACCATCAGAGACATAATCCACACCATCCTGATGACCAATTTCCTCATCCCATTGCTCAGCTTTTGGATGATTCTCCACCACACTAAACATGCTACCGAAATTGGGGAACAAAATACTTCTCATGCTTCCCATTTCGGGTAGCTTTCCATGGACACTTCCAAAAAGAGTAACTAGAGGATCCATAAGAGGGATGCTCTGATTTACAATGCTTCCCTGGCGTGATATAAGACCAAATGCACTTCCAAGAAGACTTGGTCCTGTAACTGGCTGTGCAACCCATGAGAGGCCTTGTTGTGGACCATACAACATGATCTTGTCCTTTTCAGCAGTTGAATCCTGTTCATCAGGGAGCTCATTTGCAGGGCCAATTATATACTCTTCAATGGTTGTATCTGTACTTACTCTTAAACCTTCAACAAGAAGAGCCATTTCTCCTGAAATAAAGAAAATCAGCACATGTCCTACATGTTAAATTGCAACTAGCTAAAGGACAAGCTAGGCAAATTAACTATGAAACCCATTGAAGCTGATATATAGTTACTTCATAAAAGGGAATATAGTTACTGAAATCATTCTAATCCCCTTAAATTTGATCCAAACTCCCCATCCTAATTCATGATACTTGTGCTTCATGGATCACTATAGTACACGATATTGATCATGGCCCCTTAAACTTGTTCCAAACTCCCCATCATAAATCATGATACTTGTGCATCATGCATCTCTACAGTGTACAATTTGGACCATCAAAAATTGAGGAAAGAAAATCACAAGATGAGAAAATCACCATTGATGTCTCAAGTTTCATGTCCTTTACCATTATTGTTTTTGATCCATGTATCTAAACCAATTGTTTTACATTGTACCTGCACTTGTATCACAATTCAGAACATTCCATGTTCCAGATAGCGTGAACAGGAGTGAAGATAAGGTTCTTACAAATTTAACAGTCTATGACATTATTTAATAGGAAAAAGATAATTGAACTAGGCGATGCAACAAGGGAAGCAACGTGAATGAGATACCACTGAAAGCTGAGGAGGGTAAGAGGTCAGTGATTGAGGTCCATTAGGGACAAGGACCATATAAAATATGAATGACAGATCACCCAAGAGTGTAAAGCTGATTTTGCTGGTATGTATTCTAGTGCATTAGGTGATGTTGCATGAGAATTATATGAGATGAGAGAGCTAGAGATATAAATGAGAATCCATAAAGCATATTACAGCATACAAATGACAGCGGTCATCTATTACTTTGTTAGATGTCTCTGTTCTTCTCTAAGGGCTTTTTATTGGTTTCAACCAAGGTTCGCCATACCGCTCAGTATGGGTGGCATGTACTAGTTCGACGGGTAACTGGTATGGGTGGTACATTGATATACCCTCATGTACCATGTGTTGGTATGATCGGTACAGCTTGATACAGCTCGATATGTACCGTACCGATAGCTGCTTGGTATACCGATATGGACCAATAAGACGAACCATGGTTCCAACAAAGATAATGAGATTGCTACCCAAACAAGTAGCTCAAGAAGACATACCAGACATGATTGCTACTAAAGAGTGATCAGGTCATAAATTTAATATAGAAGATTTTCTCATAATTATTTGAGTTAGTTATCAGAAGCACCATTCGTGGCAAGGTTCCCGATCAAGGGGACAGTATGAGATAAATGCATTAGGAAATAATTTAAATGATGACCAACCCTGAAATTAGATGATGAAAAGGGCTGCTTCATAGACTCAGAAATAGAAGTTATCTTTGCTGGGCTGCAGCCCATAGAAAGCACATTCAGAAACAAGCAACTTGCAAATGCATAACCCAGCAATAGCACATATATGATCAAAAAGTCAAATTCATTTTATCCCGCTGAAACACCTTACCTTCCTCCGAATCTCATATCAAAGTCGAATTTAATGAAGCAAGCAAACAAGGGAGTCCACTAAGATACAAACAAGTTCATTAACAAGAAAAATCTCTGAGGACCTGACATTGATATTAATATCTTGCTCGAGATGCTAATATTTTTGCTTACAACATTCATTAGCCAAGACAAAGATACAAATTGCTAACTACTGTTCCACTGATTTTCTACTAACCAAATTGCATGAACACGTTGATAAAGACACCTATTAATGCAAGCAAACTAGATCATCAAAGAACAAATACACATCATTAAACAGATAAACTCTTTTTAAGTAATGGAACTACAGAAATGCTATCTTAGAGAAAAGACTTCAGATAAATAAGCTTATGAAAAGATAGTTGCAAAAATTATTAGAGTAACATCAGAATTCAGGATGTTTATCTTCACAATGTGTAGTATAAGGTGTGTAGTTTGAGATAATAAAAAGGAGACCACCATACATATTTCTGTTTTAGCAAAAATAAAAAAAAGGGGAGACCATCAATTAGTTGAGAAGTGTCCCCCAGCATAAAATATTATATATGGAGGTGCAGCAGTAGTATAAAATGTTTGTACATGGAAATTGAGCATTAACGAAGAGCAGAAATTACAACCATAAACTCTATGTGGTTGCTCATCGAAATTTGTTTTGAAAGCATACTATCTTAAAACAAACCTGAGACATCTTCTCTTCCACGTAGCCTCTGTAAAACTTGTTTGGCCTCCTTCATTCGCCCTTTGCTAACAAGCCATCTTGGTGATTCAGGCAGGAAGAATACAGTCAGCACAAAATATAAAAGAGAAGGAACAGAGAGAACTCCAAGCATCAATCGCCAGTCAGGTCGGATCTTTAATGACATTGCAAAAACCATACAATATGAAAGAAACATTCCTCCAGAGCCCGTGAACTGTGGAAGAGTATTTAACAAACCCCTTATCTCAGATGGGGCCGTCTCAGATATGTACACTGGAACCAGTGTGACTGCCAAACCAATTCCAAATCCATCTATAAGCCTTGCCAAGAGCAGCATATATACATTTGGAGACCAAAACATTATCAGACCACTAATAAAGTAGAGGACCGATGAGATAATTAACATGGGCCGTCTACCAATCCAATCTGATACTGCTCCTGAGAATGTTGTAATGATAGTGGCACCAATAAGTGACATGGCCACAATTAGTCCCTCAATAGTAGGCTGGCCCTCCAACTTAAATTCCCTCTTTATGTAAAGAACAGCACCTGTACAAAATGGAAGCATGTAAATAAGTGAAATCATACTCGTGGTCGTTAACAAGATTAAAGAAAACTGAAGGAGCAAAAATACAGAAAAGGTGCTAGCGTGTTAGATGAGATGCATCGTTGATCATCTTTGCTAAAATAAATCTTTGATATCCACATGCAGAACCCAGTATCATACTTTCAGCTTTTCAGTCCTAAATATTCATCTAACAAGTTAAAAAAAAAGCACTGAAAGTGATTTACCTGCTATGGTAGCATTATCCCATCCCTGCAACATATTGCCAATTGCGGCAGCAATGGCGACCAAAACAGCTCCCTGCATTTTCTCCCTATGATGCAGTTACACTTCACTGTATATAGACCTGCAGCCTAACATCAAATGACCATTCAAAACAAGCAATAATAAAAATCGATCAGGGTAAAGAGATTTGCCACAATGATGCAAGGCTATAGGCAAATCAAATTAAGCTTTCAGCTCAAAACAAGCTCTGAACAGAAGGAACTCATGTTGAGTTTCAACAAGCATTAAATTATAACAGAGAAGACCTAATCCATAATTCAGCATTGAGTGTACCATATTTCAGCAGAAGCATACCACTTATTCACTTAATCATGTTTTCTTGGAAAATCCAGAAATACAATGAAGTTAGGGGACAACTGAACCAAACATGTTACACATGGTGATCGAAAGAAGAAGAATCAACCATGAGAAGCCCCAAAAAATCACTCTAGATCAAGAGCAGATCTGCCTCGTGGATTTCACAGGAAGCTCCTAAAGTATTTGTTGTCTGACAGGGAGTCATTCTTGGCAGAAAAATGACAAATATATTTTTGATAAAAGACCAATTTGCTGACAAAAAGGAAAAGAAAAAAAAAATCGAGGAAAATAGCAAGCAGGGCATTGCCTACATTTCATCGTTACCCTACACCCCGAAGATCGCAGCTTTATGATGAGTTCCGCTAAGAAACGAGCCAAGATCTCAACTTTCTCCAGCAACTTATCAAATATTCTTCGAATACGAAGAGATACTAATAAAAGATCGCAACAGAAAACGTCTAAAACATACCAATGCCGCGGAGAAGTTTCGACCTCAATGACAAACCACAATGGGTGTTTTCGACCTACGGATCGGCTACAAATCTCCCAAAGTTCCCGGCGTCTCTACCTCTCCTCCACTCTGGGATCCTAAGAAAGAACTCCATACTCAAGAAATAAGCAGTACAAAAGACACAAGAACAAAGCTAGAAGAGAAAAGAATGCTTACAGTTATCGGTGAAGCATGACAGTCATTGTCAAATCTGTCTATGCTCCAAAAGATGCCTTTGTTACGATGGATTCCCACTCATCATCAAAAGTACAACTTTTTTTCTTATTTCATTGATCAAACCAACGTGATCGGAATGACCGCGAAAGGAAGAGGAAGAGAGAGAGAGAGAGAGAGAGAGAGAGAGAGAGAGAGAGAGAGAAAGGAGGAGGAGGCGGGCGGGGTTGAATCGAGACCCCGGGGGGGATGATTGTGCCCTGGGGAGCTCTTCCCTTCTCGTCCATTATATAGATAGCATTCTAAGACTAATAAGCTTCCGATTAAAAGAATTAAAGCTTCTTTATATTCCTAAAAAAATGTTATATTAAATATGATTGAGTGACGACTAATCAACAAAATATTAAATAAAAATATGAAGAATTAAAATATTATTTATATTTCATAATTTTGTTAAAAAAAAAAAATCTATCCACCCATTTAATTGTTCTAAATTAAGATACTGAAATCAATATTATTTAGATTAAATTTATTCTTATTGCTCAAATTCATCATGCTCAGCACCAATATTTGAATAAAGACTGCGCGTGGTGCTGATATTGAAATATCCAATACCAATAATAAAGGACAAATCTGATGTGGTGCCTATTTGGTTGTTCCTAATTATCAATATCATGTTTAGATATCCCACCTTCATGCATTAAGAAACAAAATAAAGTTGGAGTCTAATTTTTTGTATTTTATTATTTAATATATATATAAGTTTATTCAAACAAATAAATAAATAAAAACATTGTCCTTGCATGCCTTACGTGTACTTCCCGTGATTTATGATACGGATGATTGATATGGCACGTAGATTATGTACTTCTATATTCCCCTTGCATGATAAATCTGCACAAGTGTGGAACAAGTTATGTTTGAAATATATCTAATTTATATATAATGTAAATTTTTAGTGTATTATTGTACAAAGTGATTGATATGTCTCTTGAACATCATATATATATATATATATATATATATATATATATATATATATATATATATATATTATGTATGTAATCCAAGATAAGACCAAAGTGTGCGTATGTCAAGCATATTATCTCGACAATAATTTATACCATAGAATTCCTTACCCAAACATAAAATATTGGGAAAGATAAAACTTTGTGGTGAAGCATATCTTGTTTTTAATTGCATCTACTGGATAACGAATAACATCATCTACTTCACAAGTTTCCATCAAAAGGCCTATCAAAGTCCACTTCTTCTTCTTTCTTCTTCTTCTTCTTCTTCTTCTTCTTCATGAACACCTTTTGACATCCCCAGAAATGAGAGGGTGGAACATGAGGAGAGACTTGTGTGTTTATTTCCTCTAGTCTTTATTTACATCATTACTGAACCACAACATGCATATATGTCAAAAATGTGATCCATAAAGGTTCTGTCAAGGAGAATGAGCTGGACTTAGTGGCCCCCCATGTAGTTGTCACCATGCTTCCACCTGCATCATGCTCTTCCATCAAGGAGTTTCGAGAGTTACAAGTTCCAAACAAGATAGATCTGACTATAAGATTCTTCAGGTCGAGTTTGATCTCGCTGTTGATGCACTGGAGGATCTTATTTTGCTTAGATAAGTTTCAGCTGAGACAAAAGCTTCTTAATCTAGTCAAAGTTCTGCTTTGGTTTGGATGAGAAGGAGAAGAAGCTTGAGGTGATGCAGTTATCAGAAGGTTTCGTTTACCTTTTGGTAAACCCTAAAAAGTGCTCTTCCTTTGACAACTTGAGAAGCCAGAAAACTTTTGGAACCATAAGAAACCTGGCTGTAGCCCACTGTATTTTTCATATTTTTGATGCAAAAAAGTCAACTTTTTTTTGTATAACTTGTTAAGTAAGACACTTTTTGGGAGCACATTATTTTAGATATTTTTGACCCAAAAAATAAATGCAAATTTCTTCTTGGATAACAGTTTTTTTTTTTTTTGTTCTTGATAATCTTTGAGGAAGACAGATATGTAGAAAATTAGTGGTTTGATAGTATTTACATGATTCTAACGTGAGAAATCTAAATAAATTCCAACTAGGATTACAGTAAGCTTGATTTGTTGTGGGAATTCCAGTGATCTAAGAAGCCAACAGCTGCAAGAACAAGTCAGGCCACAGATGGATGAGATCACTTTCTTGTTTACCTTCTCTCCCTTCTTTTTTTTTTTAATGTTAAAGGAAAATAATTGTGATCAAATATTTCTTTAATATGATATCAATCATAATAATTGAAGCATATCCACATCAAAAAAAAAAAATCATCTTTAATTGATAATGATTAATGAGTATTCTGAAGGGAACAAACAAACAAAAAAAAAAACTTAGATTTTAATAAAATGTAGCAGAACTAAAAAATTAACAATAATGGATAAATCTTGAAATCAAGATAGAGGCGCAGCTTTGTGTTCTGCAAACTCGTCAATGGTCATCGTTCTATAATGATCTCATGCTAAATCCAGCTCTGGTTTTCAAGACATCAGAAACCAGTTCTTGCACTCCACTGTCTTTAAGTGCACAGAAAGGAAGAGAAAAGAAAGGGAAAGCAAGAAAGACTAACTGAAGCATCCTTTTGTTCTCCTTTAAAGAACTGCTTTTAATGTGTGTCAGTGACATTATCAATCGCTCCATCTCAATTTACTCTTTATTTCTTTTTCGATTCTTATTTCACGTGGCATGATCACAAATCTCCTCCAGGAAATATTTTACTCGGTCTTGATCGATCACGTTGGATGCTACTGCAAGAGGTTCTTCCCGAACTCCAAAATGGCTTCAATCGTGGAACAAGGAACATGGCTGAAACTTAATTTGCTCATACCCAGCCGCAGCAGCAGCAGCAGCAAGATGAGCACTTCTTGGGGTACCAGTGATCATCCACGAGACCATGGATCAGATGGAGAGGATCTTTTCTCCTTGTTTCCTTATGAGATCCCCCATGTGTTTGCAGACACAGAATCTCATACACATCACCCGATGTAATCATAGTGTAAACTATTACTGGCCAGGTGGAGACACATCAATCATGGACTTTGTTTTCTGGGTATACTCCTAAACATTAATCCTGGAGCTGTGCAATGTGTGCTTCATAATGCAGCCGTTGTTGCGAGGAGAAGCTCATCTGTTTGTTTATTGGAGGAGTCAGGCTTCCATGTCTCAACGAGTACCTATGGGAGCCAATCGGGGGAGGTGGGAATCAATAGAAAACTGTTGCATCTTCCCAGATGAAACTGGAAGCTTTCGTTTCTGCATCTTCCAATCTTTTCACAGCTGACTGATTAGAAAGCTGAAACTGCAGAGAGATGACAAATCAACGGCATCGGCCATTAGAACAAGCCCGATCTACATATACGAAGACCACCTTAATTTCCTGAGCCCACCCCGGTCCGGTCCAGTCCAACATTTATTTATTCTTTTCGTGTAGTCAAACACACTCCGTCCCTCCAACATTATTATTTTGATGTGCATAAGATTATCATATGATCCTTTTGGTTTAATATTTATTAGTTTATGCTGCGATCCTGCAGTGCCATTCCATGCATGCAAAACCAGCTTCAACCTCCGAACACTTAGAAGCATGAAACCCTTAGAAACGCGGCTTCCACTTGTCCCCCATGGCTAGCAATACCTCCATCTCCTCCTTGTCAGCACAGAGAAGCAAACACCTGCATGCCCTGTTACGGGGGATTGTAATTTACAGCTTCAAGCATGGCCGATTTCCCACCGACCAACCAACGTTCTGTTTTGTCACTTTTGATGGAGGGGGATGAATGTACTTGTTTTGTTTTGTCTTCATCTGTCAATTCTTCTTTTCTCAGAAAGAAAAGGTGGAAAAGATCTATCTCCTTGGCACACTGTTTCTATTTCCTGTCAGAGAAGAAAGTCCATAAAATTGATTCTTTGATTTTTATTCATTGTCTTCAAATATATATCGACTCTTATTCATGTGCAATTTAATTTATATGTTACTATCAGGATTATTTGCAGTAAAATGAATGATATTTCTTGCTCATTTGAAGGAAAACACGTAAAAGAAAAACTATGTTCTGACAAGGAAGATCCTACGTACGTACGTACGTACACAGATCTCTTCGTTTTGTTCATCCACCTGGCAACCTGTCTCGAAGACAGCCAATGCTCTATATAAAAGCCTTCGTCTTGTTGCCAGCAACCTCCATAAGAGATCGACCTTGAATCCTATCCTGGTGAGGAAACTGAAGAAGAACGTCTGCTTCCCCAATGTCCTTCTCCAAGAATGGAGACTGGACCTTCTTGGAGAACAACACGTTTGAGAATGCACTTGCAGAGCTCAACCTCGATGGGCCCGACTGGCTCGAACAGCTAACAGAGATTCTCCCTTCAAAGACCATCGACCAGGTGAGGGACCATTACATTGATCTTGTGATGGATATCGACTTGATAGAATCTGGACGCTACATGGAGCATCAGTACACAGACTCTGAGAAGAACATGATGGATGGAGACCTAGAGTTTCGCTTGCCCGCAGTGCATGGATCAGGAACGCCCTCGTCTGAGGCCATGGATCAAACAGCTGGAGTAGTGTTCTCGGGATATGTGGAGAATATGATGGCTCTCGACAGTGACTCTGAGAAACAACATTTACAGAGGTCGGTGCCGGGAGGGACGAGAAGGCTACTTAGGGTTGCAGAACCTGCATCCAGGAAGGGGGTGAATTGGACCGAGGAGGAGCACAGGTTTGCTGCTTCTTAGTCTGTTCGATTGGATTCAGCCCTAACTAACTCGATGCATTCTTTGCTGCATGAATCCAAGTT
This sequence comes from Musa balbisiana, assembly GCA_004837865.1. Taxonomy (NCBI): domain Eukaryota; kingdom Viridiplantae; phylum Streptophyta; class Magnoliopsida; order Zingiberales; family Musaceae; genus Musa; species Musa balbisiana. The sequence continues at coordinate 75,900 of PYDT01000143.1, read as the reverse complement.
CTGGAGCAAAGTGCATGCATTCTAGTGGATGAACTATTAAATGGGATTTTTTTTTGATAGATACGAGTGGATTTCTTTTCGAATTCTTTGTATCACAATGGAAAAAAAACAAACAAACAAAACTATATTTTCTTGTTAGTGATATATAAAAAATATGATTTCTTTTTTTTGCTTTTGTAAAGAGGAAATTAACCATCTACATGTTCATTATATGTTTCAAATTTCTATCCGTCATATATGATGAGTCTTTGGATGTATGTATGTTAATGCTGAAATTTGACTCTCAAATCCTGTTTATTCTCACAAATCGATTATTTAGATAGCATCTTAGGTGGGTTATTAATAATTAAAAGCACTTCGCTGTAATCACCAAATGCTACGGTAAAAGATCTTCTATTTATCTGCAAAGATTTCACTGCTATCTTTCTTCCCAAAGAGAAGCCATACACATACAGTGTTCGGTTCTGCTATTGCACAGGCTTTTCCTCATGGGGTTGAATGTGTATGGGAGAGGTGATTGGAAGAACATAGCTAAGTACTTCGTCACCACCAGAACCCCAACGCAGGTCGCCAGCCATGCCCAGAAGTACTTCAACCGCATGGAACACGCACGCAAGGTGGGGAAGCGCCGCCCGAGCATACATGACATCAGAAACATCACCGCCCCTTTGCGCACCGAAGCACAGATCATGAGCATATACGATCTGGTAGACCGGAAGAAACCTTTCGTCGTCGGCCATGGCTACCAGCTTCGGCCCGCTGAAAGTCCCCCACTCCTGTCGTCGATCTCGGCGGCGGCGGTGGAGCGGGAAGACGGTGCTGCTCCTGCTTCATCTCTCGATACAGGTCAACCATCTTTGATACCAGAACAGTCGAACACCATGGGAACGACTGATCCAACATCTTGGTGGAAGAAGAGCAACCAGTGTGCTGTGCATTGGTAGTTTCATGAGTAGGAGAAGTCGGAACTGGTCAGCCTGTGTAAAATGTACAGATGCCCATGGGGTTGACATTAAAATGAATATACAGTTGAAGTTTGACTGTAAAATAACTTTGACTATTTGTTTTTCATGTTCTTCTAAAATTCTGGAAAATGAACAGCTCTACATCATTCTGACTCTGTCACACTACTCTGAGATTGATTCTGAAACTCCAAACAGAGCACACACATTTCACAACACCAGCAGAAGTACAACACCAGAAGAAATGCCAAGTGAATACTAAACACACACACAAAGACACAAGAATTGGCTGAGACTGGTGACCATCTTCTGCTTTGCCTAATGATCCAGTAAAATGCACCAGAATATGGAGGTAATATATGATTGATTACCTTTCCAATTTGCCCCCACAATATATATATATATATATATATATATATATATATCCCTCTCTCGCAGCCAGCTTTGGAATTTCAAGAAGATGATGGTAATGTAGTTCAACAGGTTGAAGCTGGAGACATTTACATATAAATGGAAGAAGAAAAAGGATTGGAGCGTATATTGGTGGATTGCATTATTCATCTCTTTTCTCACACAAGCTTTAAGATGACCAGTTCAACCCTTGTCCTTGGTCAGAATGTGCTTGAATCAGATGATGCGAAGCTAAAACTGAAATGAAAATAATTTGATTTATACAAAATCCTGAATATGGTACAGCTTAGGAATTTGATGATTACCTCTGAACATTCAAGTTTAGTGTTGCTCAGCTCTCATTTTCACTCGATTTACAGCAGTAAATGAATACCACAAACTTCTTTGTTGTCTTTTTTTCACGTTCATTTCGTAGTACAAAAAAAGAAGTTCAAATTTACAGAACCTGTAATGCATGAGGTTTGAAATCAGTGAGCTCCTGGTGCATCTTTCATGCTAATATTCAAACTATTCCGCATTCTCTGCATGGTTATTCTTCCGTGCCCCATGTTTCCCTTTTGCATCATAGCAACAAACTCACCATAGTCGATACGACCATCCTGAGACATGAAATCAGTATCGTTGAGTTCTTAGAAGTAATGCAATTTTTTCTGGTCTAGAAGATTAAGATACAAGTAAAGGAACTGTCAAATTAAGCAGCTCGATCAAAATTCGATAACCTTCAAAGAGATGGCATAATGAGTTTTGACTATGGAAAACCCACAATGCACAAAGCATACAGAACTCATGCATAAATCTAATAAAGTAAGAGATTTTAAGAAAAAAAAAGAAAAGAAATTCTCCATCCTGTTGCTTAGTCATGAGCCTGGGTTAGTATATGCAGATGGTTAAAACAGAGCTCATCTCCAAACAGATCAACTAAATCTTGATAACAACAAAAATGTCCTGATATTGAAAGATCTGCTACCGATTTCCAGGTGGCAAACAACATTATAATGGTAACTTATGAGAAGGTCCAATCAAATGATCTTATTGTTCATGCGAAAGGGAGAGATAAAGGAAGCAATAAGCAAAAGATCTTATGTCTGGCACAAATATTGCAAGTCAAACAAGCAACATAATTAAATCTTAATGTGTCAAGTACAACATATGATCAAAGAAAAATAATGCATGTAAATGAGACAAACTACAAAACATTCTGCTAACTAGAGTAAATTAAGTGTTCGATCTGTTGGCTGTTAACCATGAATAGCACTCCAGCACTCAGACTAATATCACAACTTGGAGCTGTACTTTTATTAGAGAGATTGACGAAGAATTACTTACATTATCCTGATCAACTTCTCTAATAATATCATCAATCTGAACATCAGTCATATTGTGGTCCTTACAAGCTTGCTGAAGTTCATCGACTGTAATATAACCACTTCCATCCTTGTCAAAGTAAGAAAATGCTGCCACTAAATGCTCTTCACGCTCTAGTTTGTTTAGATGTATTGTTGCAGCTACAAATTCCCCATAATCGATGGTGCCACTGTTGTCCACATCAGCCTAAATTTCAAATGAATTGGTCATTCAAATTACAGAAGATACATCAACTCCTTCCATGACAACCATCAATGTGTGAATAAAATGTACATTAGTTTACAGATAGATCAAATTGCTAGGTGAATTCAGAAACAACAAAAGCATCATCAGTTGTAGTCTAAGTCAGGAATTTGTTTCTTCTGCTGTTCGTGTATCTTTTTTAGTTTTAAATAAAGCATTAAAAACACATAATAATTCAGATGCAGCATTACTAGTAAACTTGAGCGATTGCATGCTAAAACAACTTTAAAAAGGATGTTGCCTATTGAACATGGAAAGGTCCTCAGGCGACCCCAAAACCATCATCAGGCTGCTTTGTGATTTTGAGTATGCTGAAGTTATTGTCTTCTAGTACACAAAGCTTAAATTAGGTTCAGGCTTATCTTGGGAATCCAATAAACTATATTGTCTTGTAGCACACCAAGCTTAGCAAGGTGCACTTTTGAAACTCGGGTGGAGAGGGTCCGAGTCATGAAAACAACCTCCTTGCTTGCATGAGATGAGGCTGTATATATTGACCTATCTCCATACCTTATATTGGTAGAAGCCTTGTACAGTAAATCACCCTTTTGAACACTAGTAGACAAATTGCTTCAAACTACATCACCCTTTCGAAAATTATTATGTATATATCTTAGACTAAATTATATCACTAGTTCTATCTATTAACTTGAATACTTAATTTAACTTGATAATTCCAATAATTGCTTTCCACAATTACTTTTCGTAATTCCATATCTAATATAACTATAGATGAAATTTAGAAGCCTAGATGATACACTTACAGCATCCATGAGGGAACGGATTTCAGATTCCTTCAAATTTGAACCATATCGTCTGAGACCCTCTTTTAGCTCATCAAATGTGATTGCACCACTGCTGTCGGTATCCATTGCTTGGAACATTTCTTTAAGTCCAGCAATCTCCTCTTCTGAAAGGCTCTCAGCTATTACCTGGTACAATTATGAAAAATACGAGACATTTATTTTCAATAAGAATGAATATCACTGAAAAATAATTGATCTTTGATGAATTTTGAGGACAAGTATAAAAATTGAACACTCTCAAAGAGAACCTTACTTAAGCTAAAGTTTGTGATTGGACAATGCAATTACACATCAAATGCAATACAAGCATAGGTATATTAAGAACAAGAGAAGTTGTAGTTTCCCTTGTCAGTTGCGGTTAAGGAACACAATCAGTTAATCTCCTATCTCTCAGCTAAGAACTAATAAACCCTAACCGAAAAAAAAGGGGGCAGTGATTATAGAATATATTTTTTGCAATAACAAAAATTGATGGTTTCAAAAACTAACAAAGGATCATACATGTTTAAAATTAATAGTTACTATCAAATTCATACTCATGATCAATAATTGCCTTCTGGTGCACTTATCCTGTGTTGGTTGTGTGGATGATATGGCTCTAGCCAGTCATATTACAAACTGTGTACACCCATGGCATGATAGGAGATACTCAACCAGTACTCGAGAAGAGTGGTACGATAAGATTAGTACTCTTGATAATACCATGGTAACTAAATCAATGCTCAAATACCAAATTTAGTGACAATAGTCTCTACTCTCTAGTAATAACTGAGGGAACAGTAAGAATTGTATGTCCACTCAGTTCCTTAAGTAATCAGTAAATTATTCAAGTATTTCAGCAAAACAGAAAACTCTGTGTTTTGTATGGAAGTAAACTGGGTTGATTATATATGCATGAAGATGATAAATCCAGTAAAACTATAATGAAAAACAACAAATTATTGAAAATGAACCTTAGTTCACATTGGATAAAACTTTTTAAACAATATATGAGTTGATTCATGAATATCTGTCAGAACTTCTTACTCAGAAGAATATATCGACTTACTCTTAAAGCCATCTTCTTCAACTTATTCATTGCCGAGAATTGTTTAAGCCGAGAGAGTACAGCTGGATCCAGTGCTCGGTCTGGAGCAACACCATTTTCACATATCCACGGGTGACCTAAGCATGAGAGTAATTCAAAGCATTATCATTAAACAATATTTTCAGTTAGGTTTGCAGGCTTTTCTGCATTATACATGTTTGCATGTAATAATTAATCTGTTGTGCAATATGCTTGGCTCATGGTAAGTTAAGTTAAATTCACTCGTAAGCATAGATAATTTGGACAAGATCAGAGACAGGTCAATGGAACACAGATGCAAAATAAGTTGTCAATTTATGCAACATAATATAAATTGATGAAAATGTTCACCAAAATAAGAGCATTTGTGCCTTGTTAAAAGTTGGTGCTTAAGATTTGAGATAGAGATAATTTATCGCAAACAACATATTCATGATTATCATGAAACAGATGACGTACAAAGTACTTCATGAGCTGTTAGGCGATCTGAAGGTCGAGAGCAGAGCATTTTTCTTATGAGGTCCTTTGCACTATCAGAGATCATTGGCCATGGTTCCGAGTCAAAGTCAATGACTCCCTTCAAAACTGCATCAAATATTCCTTGTTGTGTTTCTGAAAAACAGGCACAATTCAGTCCTAGGAATTCAAAAAATTTCGTAAAAGCACAAATAAGAAGTATACCTGCCCAAAAGGGTGGCACCCCACTCAACAATATGTATAGTATCACCCCAGCTGTCCAGACATCAGCTTCTGGTCCGTAGTGCTTGCATAGGACCTCAGGAGCTACATAATATGGACTGCCAACAACGTCTGTAAAGATCTGGCCTGAAATTGCAAGAGAACCAAGTTAATGTTGATAGAACCTAAATTAAGAACAACATCATTTGCCTGTATAACCAAAAGAAGATATAGTAATAGAACTCAACCTTTGGCTTATATAGTCATGGATCGCATCAGCAAGAAAACAGGTTAATGGCATCTGAAATAAGCTTAGAGGAATATATATATATATATATATATGAAAAGGGCAAGAAATCTTCTCGGATTAATTCCTAGTAAATCATAGAAGGGTTCATGATTGTTCTGTGTCAATTTATCATTTTTAGGCTTAGCCCCTCTCTGGATGAAGAAAAACAAAGAAATCTGGCCTCATAAGGAATTCTACGATGCAGTAGATGAGGAGTAAGAGTCATTATAAATGCTTCAAGCATTATCCAGTTAAATGAGGATTGTTTAAGTAAATTTTGTATTTGGTGATGCAGATTTAAAGGATCCCAAGACTATGCTAACCATTTCTAGCAATTCAGTACTGCATTATGGACACAACAAAACAATTAATGATGTTTCAGCAAACGAAAGATCCAGTAGCTTATTCGAGCCATGTTGCCACCGCCACCGGGAACAGTAAATTTACTGAAAGACAAATCAGAGGTGTTTGATTATTCCTACTGAGCTATGCATATAGTGCTACCGAGCTATGCATCAACAAGACACTGTAACAACATGAATTCCAAAAATTAGGATCGCAGAACATTTTAATGAAATTAAATATGTGTTGATATGGAACCAACAACAGCAGAATCAGATATTATTAGCGATGCTGGTAGATAATTGACAACATCAGACAGATCAAAATGATCATTCGACTCCAGTTCCAAAAGGGCGAGTACCAATCATCAAGCGTTCTTGCTTACCGGGCTTGAAGAAGACGGAGAGCCCAAAGTCTATGGCCTTGAGCGAGGAGTCGTCGTCCCTATTAGCCAGCAAGAAGTTCTCTGGCTTGAGGTCCCTGTGCATAACCCCGAGCGAGTGGCACGCCTCGACGACCCCGACGATGATCCTGGTCAGCTCGGCGGCCTTGCGCTCGCTGTAGTGCCCCCGCTGTATGATGCGGTCGAAGAGCTCCCCGCCCTCGCACAGCTCCATCACGATGTGCACGTACAGTGGGTCCTCGTACGCGCCCTTGATGGTGACCACGTTCTTGTGCCCCGACAGGTGGTGCATGATCTGGATCTCCCGCCTCACGTCCTCCACGTCCTCCTTGGCGATCAGCTTTCGCTTGGAGATCGACTTGCAGGCGTACTCCCTCCCCGTGGCCACCTCGGTGCACAGGTACGTAGTGCCGAACTGGCCCTGCCCCAACTTGCGGCCGAGGGTGTAGAGGTCGCGGAGGTTGGCGGTCCTGTGGCCGAGGACCCAGGTGGCGCTGCCGTCGCCGCTGCGCCGCATGGCGCCGTCACGATCGGGCTTTGCTGCCGGCTGCGGGGGCTCGTCCGGGTCGAGGTGGGAGAAGGACAGGTGGTAGCGAGGGGTGCCGTCGGAGGACGAGCAAGAGGAGGACCGGTCGGTAGGCCCGCTGTAGCTGTGAAAGTACCTGCTTCCTACTAACGATCCGCCACGGCAGGTGTTGCCCATCTAACGACGACGGGATCACCTACGAGCACAATGTTAACACTGAAAAGATCACCATGATTTCACTGAAACCATGGACGTTGTGCTTGATTTCTTAGAGGGAGAGAGACGAGGAAAGCGGAGGAGATCGATTTGCCTTTTGCGAATGGTTGGTTCTTTGGTTTCTATGGTTTGGTCTACGTGAACGTAGAAGGTGGGGAGGAAAGGAAGGGGACAACGTCGACGCCATTCGAAGCCTGAGCTTGCTTTTGACCAGGAATTAGGATGAAGACCATGTTAAATTTGGAGCGATCTCGTCTGTCTCTATTAGAAGCATTTGGTGTGCTAATTTAGGGTCAACGGTCAAATTCAACGGAGACGGGTCAACCGACATCACGGAAAAGCCATGCACACCAAACAGCTAAATCCACCACTCCCGATACGCTTTTCTTTACGCCTCCCCAAAACCCCATCCAAACCCTAATCCGTTCCCTTCTCGATCTCCCTCCTCGATTCGATCCCCGTACTTCGTCTGCCATCCCCGCCGGAGACGTACCATGAGTCATCCATAGCCAAGTCTCGGTCTTTGATCCCCTGGATGCTTCGATCCCGTAGAGCCGAATCACTCCTCAAGCGGCCGGCGCTTCGATCCGTAAACATCTTAACTCGTCTGTCAAACTGCGGCAGTTTGCCTCTCGCCGCCGCCTTCTCCTCCGCCGATGCCTTGAATGAGGACATACGTTGCGTCGTCGAACCCAAGGCTCGTCCCGTTCCCCATCTCCTTTCGCAGAGTTCCTGCGGGTCGGCTTCTCGCGTCGCGCGGAAGCTGCGGTGTCTGAGAGGGAAGCCCGAGGTTGCCCTCGCCTTCTTTAAGGACAGCGTGGCCCTCGGGTTCCGCCACGACCACTCCACCTACTCGGCGATCGTCAGAATCTTAGCGGAGTCCCATTGTCACAAACAATTGGTGACTTTCTTCTGCGATTTGATATCTTCTGGCAGGGAGCATGGTTTCGAAGTACCGGCCCTTTTTGATGCCCTTGCACGTCAACTGAACGATTCGAGCTTGTTGACGTGTGCAGTCGATGCTATGATCGAAGCATGCACATTCTGTTTGACGCCTGAAAAGGCTGTGTATATGTTTTCCCAGCTGAATTCGTCGGGGTTTATCCCATCGGCATGGTCCTGTGTCGTTCTTCTGAAGTTTATCACTAAAGATGGCGACTTGGAGACTGTAATGGCAGTTTATGATCAGATGAAGAAATTAGGGACTAGTATAGCTGCTAATTTATCTTCAGTGGTGATCAAGGCTCTCTTTCAAGCAGGGAAGTTAGATGATGCACTTCAAATTTTGGAGGAAGTCAAGGAATCTGGACTAGAACCTTCTCCAATTATCTACTCGGACGTTATAGAAGGCTTGTGCGCTTGTGGGAGATATGAAGCGGGTCATGCAATACTTGAAGAAACAGTAAGAATTGGTATTGATGTGAATGTTTTCACCTATAATAAGGTGATTGATGGACTGTCTCAAGATAGGAGACTACAGGAAGCTGAAAAGCTTTTAAAAGAGATGATAGAAAGAGGTGTGCAACCAGATACATTTAGCTACGGAATTCTTATTCGAGGTTACTGTGACACAGGCAATCTGATAAGAGCTCTGGATATGTATGAGGAAATGGTGACTCACAGCATCAAACCAGATGCCACCATTATAAGCTTTCTCCTTCATTGCTTCTGCAAATTGGGTATGGATTTTGAAGCAATAGAGTTCTTCCAGAAATTTAAGGACTCAGGGCTTCATGTTGATGAAGTTCTGTATGATATCATTATTATCGCACACTGCAAGCTGGGAAGAATGAGAGATGCAGCGGAATTGCTTAAAGAAATGAAGAGTAAGGGGTTGAATCCTGACAAGATCCACTACACAAACTTAATAAATGGTTATTGTCGCAAAGGAGAAATGTATAATGCCCAGAAGGTGTTTGCTGATATGGTGAAGAAGGATGTTGAGCCTGATCTTTTTACTTACAATGTATTAGCCAGTGGGTTTTGTAGGAATGGATTTGTTAAGGAGGCATTTGATCTTCTGGATTATATGTTGGATAGAGGCATAGAGCCGAATGCTCTCACCTATAGTGTGGCAATCGATGGTCTATGTAGAGGTGGCAAGCTAAAGGAGGCAGAAATACTTTTTAAAATACTGGAAGAGAGGAAAATTGCACAATGTGCTGTTCTTTTCAGTTCAATGGTTTGTGGTTACTTGGAATCCGGTTGCACAAAAGAAGCTTACATGCTCTTTGTTAAGTTCTCTAAGCAAGGGACCCTTGTAGACGAGATTGCCCGTTGTAGGCTTATAAATGAACTTTGTAGAGACGGGGACATTGAAAGAGCTTCTGCTGCCTTCAGGTTGATGCAAGAGATGCAAATTACTCCTGATGAGCCTTGCTATTATAATCTTATTGCTGCTTATTCTCAGGTGGGTGATATGCATAATGCTCAGATTTTGTTTGATGATTTTGTACACCAAGGTCTTTCGCCCGATGTCATCTTGTATACAACACTAATAAGAGGATATTGCAAAGCCAATCGCTTGCAAGAAGCCTGTGAGTTGTTTTTTCAGATGATACAAAGAGGTACGAAACCTGATGTTGTTGCTTATACAGTAATGTTGGATGGTTTTTTAAAAGACACTTTGCAAAAGGGAAGGTCAGACTACGATAAGGAAAGATGGAAAACTGAAGTCAGAGAAAAGTACTCTAAATTGTTAAATAGCATGAGAGATATGGAAGTCAAGCCTGATTCCGTTTGCTATACAGCATTGATAGATTGGCACTGCAAGATAGATGATCTTCAGGATGCTCATAAACTCTTCGATGAAATGATTGAAAAAGGACTGACACCTGATGCTTACACATACACCGCTCTAATTTCTGGGTACTGTAACAAGGGGAATATAGAAAAGGCTGAAGGTCTGGTGGAAGAAATGCTAAACAAAGGAATCCAGCCCAGCAGTCTTACATTCTCAATCTTGGACCGTGTAAGCTTGTGTTCAAAAAGTTTGCAGATTCAGTAGCAACAATTGATGTGCTGAGTTATTTTTTATTCCAAAACCTCAGACAGCATCAGGGACATACCTCAAAGGTGAGAAAGAAAAATATTCTATCTTTTCTCCTGAACATTTTTTTCAATTAGTTTGCTTGTGAATAATATATATCGCATGCTGCATGAACCTAATTATGTTGCTGATAGTTAATAAGATTCTCTGTTGAAATTGCCTTGACAAATCTGCCTAAACACCATATGTCACTTGGAATTGTTTTTGCTATGATAGTCTATTTTTTACAACGAGACTCTTCAGCAGGAGAATCCTATTCTAGCCGCTCTGAATCACATTAACTCAACTTCTGTTTTTGTTGTTTACAGGCATTCATTTTAGTCTTTAACTTTATCAACTGGTCTGTCTGTTGTTTTTTTCCCTCAAGAAAGAAAATCTAACTCTTGTATTTGTTTATATCTCAATGCACGGTAGAGATCATGTCAGTTGCAGTCATTGTTTATCTTGCATCACTACCATCTCCTTTCTTTTTCAGGACATAGTTGAGGAATAATATATCTATTTTGAGATACACTTGATTCTTTATTCTGGGTTTTTTCAACTGCAATTAAATCACATTGCAGAAAGCTCTTCCCATGGCTGGTCTGGTAAGCTGATCAAGGATCGATAGCATGATAATAATTGCATCTGATTCTTGAGGGAAAAAAAAGCCATTTGATCTTTTCCAAGTCCAGAATCAAAGGCTACTCATCAAATTCTGAAGCATTTTCAGCATAAATCACCTCATAGTCTGTGTGATGTACCAGACTTGACTGCAGATATGATTTTGATCATCTTTCTAGTTACAAGGATATTTTATTCTTTTCTCTTAGTGGTGGGTTTTTAAGATTGATTATTAATCCCAGATTTTTTTTCTTTTTTCTTTTATTTGTTTCTCATTACAAGTAATAAATTTCAATTTCTTCATGGTTCTCAGGACCTTGTATGATCCGTTTGTGTCCATTCCATGTTTTACTACTGTCTAGTAAGATTGAAAATAGGGGGAAGAAAGCTGCAGCAGATTTTACCATTTTATGGGATCATTTCTCTCTTTCATTGGTAGTATCTGTAGAAGTTGTGTTTGATTGCCAATTTAATAATCTGTATCCTAATATTGCAAAAGCTCTCTCCTAATTCGTGCCCTCTGTATTTCTCTTCTTCTGCCTATGTTCAAAATTATTTTTATTGATTATGTATATTCAACTAGGTGTCTTTTTCTGGTTTTGTTGCCTCAAGCTGTATTTTGATGCTCAAAATCATGTAAGTTTTGATGTATGATTAGATTTAAAATTAGTGTTAAAGGACGACTCTCCTTCGGCTACTTTTTTTTTCTTCATTTGTTCATTTTTTTCATTTTTCATTTCAGATTTTATGTTGAGATCTAACAGAATATAACATGCATTAGTTGTTAGGTAATTATTCAACATTATCTGTGGGGGTTGAAGTAACTGGATTGCTTTGAGAAGGTATGTTGGTGCAAATTCTTCTTAGCCGCAAAATATGGTTGATATGTTTCAATTTTGATCAATGTTTTAATTCTTTCAGTCCCAGATTTTGCACTGCTTAGCAAACTCTGCAGTAAGTTCTTGTGATTTATAGTCAACATTGTAAAGCTCTAGTCCCTATTCCTTGATAGATGGAGATTGGTCGGTCTTCATATATGATCTCCTCTGCGTCAATGTCAACTGTAAATATGGATTAATTGATGATCTATGAGGAGGTGGCAAGCTCTGAGTGGCAAAATTAGGTCTTAGAATACTGGAAGAGGAGGAAAATTACATGATTTGTGGTTTTTTTAGTGAAATGGTTTGCAATTACCTGTAACACCATGGCACAAGAAAAGATGACATGCTTTTTCTGAGCTTCTCAAAGCAAGGGACAACTGTGGATGGAACTGGCATTATAACCCCATGATGCAAGTTACTATAGATGGAGTTTGCTTTAATGGACTGATTGGAGCTTGCACGTGTTTTGTTTTAGGATTTGCTACATGGTTTCCTTTAGATATTTTATGCTTCACTAATAAGCAGATACTGCAAGGGGCGGCAACTGCTTGTGAGAAGCCTGGTTGTTTATGCAGGTAATAGACGACAGGCGTTGAGTATATGGGTTCTGACATGGTAATGTTGGATGGTCAATATAGAAGACTACTTGCGATAAGGCTGGTCATGAACAAGGGTTGTTGAGAAAGTATCTGAAATCCTTGGATAATTTATGAAGCTATGAAGCCGAGACTGAATTCAGTTTATTCTGCAGCATTGATAGAACAGTGGCTAGATGGACTTGCCTTCAGGATGTTTGTAACAGTGGCTAGACGCAATATCGATTGATTGACACTTAAAGATGGATTCATCGTCAGGACGCTCAAACTTTTTCTGTTTGATATTTATGCTATTGATTCAGGGCACTCCTATGGCTACATAAAGCTTGAATCCATCCTATGGCTACTCCTATGGTAGAGGAAATGCTAAACAAAGGAATCCATCCTTATGGTCTTGCTTTCTTGGTCTTGAATCACGTAGGTTTGAGTACCAGATGATTGCAGATTCTATAGCAGCAACCTTTGGGTATCTTTTGGGTCTTCACCTGACAAACATACATCCTTGTTCGTGAACATTATATTTCATTCACCCCACTGATGAAATTATGTACGCTTAGATGTTTGCTGGCAAGTCTTGTAACTCTTTTTTTCTTCAATGATTCAATGTTTTTATATTCTTTTTTTTTTTTGTTTTTGGCAAAACATATTCATGTACCAGGCAGATATCGGAAAAAAACATCCAAGTTTTGGCCTGAATGATGAAAGTATGAATTATTTTCTTTCCTCTGTAAAATAATAAAAGGGTCATTGACTAATGGGCACATTAGCTTCTTTATAAATATGTTTTATTATATAATTTGAGAAAGATGTAGATTGGAATTGTTGGTCATTATTTCTTATCTTTTTGTATACTGAACCATTGAAAAAAAGTACTTTCTTTTTTTTTTTATTTTAAAATATTTTTTTTTGTAACTTGTCATTATTATTTTATAATTAAAAATAAATTAATCATAATTCTGAAATAATAAGTGACCTGCAGGCCAACACACCCAACATGGAGCCCGTCTGCTGGCCCTCAGACCAACGTGGTCCGGTCTCCAGTAAATATGGGTGGGCTGGACCGGACTGACCGGCCCAACTCCTTAAGCGAAACGTTCTTGTTATTTATTAATCTATGCTTTTTACTCGCCACGTCACCGATCCAAAACCATGACGCTATCCAATCCTCACCGTCCATTGGGGATCCATTTACCTTCCTAACATCTATAAAAACGCCTTCTTCCCCACCCCCCCCCTCACAACATGGAGTTTATTCGTCCCACTCGAGTCGGCTAAATCTCTGGAAACCCTAATTAGTCGGATTGGGCTTTGATTCACGACAGTGTCGGGGCGAAGCGCCACCGCAAGGTCCGCCGCGACAACATCCAGGGCTTCACCAAGCCGGCCATCCGCCGCCCCGCCCGCCGCGGCGGCGTCAAGCGCATCTCGGGGCTCATCTACGAGGAGACCCGCGGCGTCCTCAAGATCTTTCTAGAGAACGTCATCCGCGATGCCGTCACCTACACCGAGCACGCCCGCCGCAAGACCGTCACGGCCATGGACGTCGTCTACGCCCTCAAGCGCCAGGGCCGCACCCTCTACGGCTTTGGCGGGTGAGCGAGTCGCACCGCCCCTGTCGCTGTTGGCGCCGCTGCCCGTGATGCCTGGCGAGCTCGATCGGGGTAGGGTTTTCCTTTTGGTTACTGGCCATCGGAGCTAAAAAAAAAAGGTTTCATCTTTTTTTGGATTCACGAATGGAAATCTTGGAAGCTGTAGTCGAACACTCGCGCTTTGTTTTCTCCTCCATTCTTCATGAAACCCTCCGTCTATAATTATAGCTGATGTTGTGAACAGCAATCAATGAGCAACATGTCTTCTTCTGCTGCTATTTTATGTGAATGTGTGGGGCGAATGACTTGAATGGTTTTCCTCTCAGTGGTGTGAGCTGAAGTAGTTTATCGGCCAGTAACATGAAATGGTGTGACTCAAGAAAAGAGAGGCTATTGTGATGGAAGTCAGATGTGCAATTTGCACATCCAGCATCAAAGATCAATAGAAGAACGGAATCAGCTGGTATCTGTCCTCTTAATCTTGTACGCAAAATGTACAAGTAGTTCAGCTTCAACTCTATCCATGGCGGGAGAAAGAAGTAGAGGGAAGAAGAGAGAAGGAGAGAGAAAGAGAGATCGAGATCATACAACTGTGAACCATATAACATTTCTCTCCTCAATGCATGTAGGTGTTCTGATTACTCAATACACAGAAAGTGAAAGGTCTAAGTACAGAAAAAGGAAGCTGTTTTATTAGTTACAATATACTACAACAACATACACCCCAAACCCCCCTCTTCAGAGTCTCAGACATGGACCAAAAGAAGAAGAAGAAGAAGAAGAAGAAGTAGAAGAAGAAGAAGAAGAAGAAACCAACGCAGTGGGGTGGAGTCGAGCAAAGCTGAATCCACCAAAAACGCTTACTTTAATGATCTCAGTATTATTTGATTAAATGATCTTATCCAATCTTGTTATTTACCACCCAAGCAGATCTATGTGGAGAAAAAGGTTTGTTCATGAATTGACAATGGCGACGCATGAGGCCTCCTCGCCGCCCTCGTTGCTCGGTAATGTAGAACACCATGCGTCGTCCGTGATGAACTGCATCCAAGCGTCGTCTTTGTCCTCCTCCTCGACGCATGAAGAAGATCCAACCGGCATGTCCGGCGACGTGGTCTCGTAATCGGCGGCCACCACGACTCCTTGGGAGCTCTCCCCCAGTATTATGCTGCACTGCGCCTGCTCTTCCACCTCTGTGCAGATAACGTTCTTCTTGAACACTCGACACAGTGCGTACGAATCCTGCAGAAGAAGAAGAAGAAGAAGAGTGACTGAGACTACGAACAGTGCTTTTTCTCTTTGGAGGTGGAAGGATACAGCAAAGAATAAAGTGGAAAGCCACCGACACCATTAGACACCATGAGCTTACATGGATTTATGTCGGGTGGTAGTAAAAAGGTAGGTCTAATTACTGACAGATGCAATGTTGTGAGAGAAGAGGATATCACATTTGTCTTACTGGAATACCCAAAGCAAACCCAGAAACTAACGAATCCATTATCTACGTATAGCCAAAGAAAGGAATAGCTTCTATGGATCAAAACCCTAACTTTGCATGCGCTCCCATGCACAATATTCACGTAGCAGGAGAGTGTTCTTGCTATATCGCTATGTTCTTCGATCCTTGAAATGAAGCATCGGCAAGTCAACTTTGACTAGGGTTTCTCGCGTAGTTGTTGTCTAAACTATCACCACATGCGTACTAGAGGAAGAAGATGAGGACCTGAAATCCCATGGTGTCCTCGCACTCCTTGTCGTCGAGGCGGTACTCGTGCATCACCCAGTCCGTTCTGATGCCTTGGGGAGCTCTGCCTCTGTAATAGACCAGCGTCTTCTTCATGCCGATAGCTCGATTCTGAGAGCAAACTCGCCGGTCCTTTCCTGTCGACTTCCAGTATCCTGCTCTGGTGGCACGGTTGGTGCGAAACCCGTTGGGGTATTTCCGATCCCGAGGCCCGAAGAAGTACCATTCTGGATCCCTACTGGGCAAGAATGATTTCTCTGCCACAACACATACAAAACAAAGAAAGAAGAAGAATTGAAGATTCTCTCAAAAAGAATTAGTTGACAAACAAAGAACAGGTTTGGCTTATCAGACGACCTGCTAATTCCCATGGCTCGCACTTGTACAGGTCCACTTCCGGGATTATATCGAGTTCGATCTTGAGGCCATGGATCTTCCTCTTGAGGTAGTAATTCACCAGCTCCTCATCTGTAGGGTGAAACCTAAAGCCAGGCGGCAGACCCACCGGAGCCATCGATCTCTCTCTAATCTTCCCCCCACCCCCCCCACCCCCTCTCTCTCTCTCTCTCTCTCTCTCTCTCTCTCGCGCGCGCACACACACACACACACACACACACACCCTCCTTGTGCTTTGCCTCCGTCTGCATTTAGAAGGATTCGAAGCTCTAACTAGTTTTCGCTTTATCTTTTCCAGATTATTGTACAAGCTCGAGTATCTTTGCAACCTCTCTTTACCAGCTATCATCACACCACGCTTATGCTTTGTTTGAGGAGTACTCTGGCTACTATTAATTTGACTTGGACATGCATGATCTTATAGTCAGTCTACCCTTACATACTCGATCTCTACTGGATGA
This sequence comes from Musa balbisiana, assembly GCA_004837865.1. Lineage (NCBI taxonomy): Eukaryota > Viridiplantae > Streptophyta > Magnoliopsida > Zingiberales > Musaceae > Musa > Musa balbisiana. The sequence goes on along the minus strand of PYDT01000143.1, from coordinate 59,274 downwards.
CTTGCTGTGTAATTGGCTTTGGAAATCGTGATGCAGAAGACAAAACTGAAGGAAATTGCTTTAACTCCTCTTTGATCATCTTGATGAGCTTCCTTTTCTTTTAGGTCGTTTATGTCCTCAACTTTTCATGTAAGAATAGTAGAGGAAATGATTTAGTTGCATACAAGAGCAGTCTTTACAGGTCTTGGGATACATTAAAAAAGCACCAGGGAAAGAGAAAGAAAAGAGTCATAGATTACGTTCACTGCATGCACTCATCACAAGGTTGATGTCAGCCTCAGACAAAATTTTGCACTTTACACTCTGTTGTAAGATCTCATCGTCAAGAGCATGTCAGCGTGTATGCATGACCTAAGTGAGGTTCATCGGTTTAATCTTGGCACTATAGATTGCATGAGCTAACGTTTCTTTACCGACACGATGGAATCTAAGACTAGTAGAGAAATGTTGCAACATCTTTTGCTTACGTGTTACAAGCATTAATTGCGCTCGATGCGTGTTGAATAAATAGCAAAAGAGGATTAAGCAACCTAAATACTAACACTATGTAATAATATATAACAACGAAAATATATATATATTTATTGACTAAGGGAATCTAATGAGCCTTACGTTGCTAACCCCACCCACATATTCTTCTAGTAATACGCAGCTTAACATTTAACTTAAAAACTTTTAAATCGTATTCTATTTTGATCCTAATTTATCTCAGACTTCTATGCCAACGCTAACTTGAGATTAAACAATAGCATGCGAAATAAAAAGGTTTTCACAAAGAGTTGCTTTACTATACAACAAAGCAAACACACACAGTTCTTCCAATGTTCCAAACACTCCTTTTAATCAGTTTTTTGCTCCTTTTCGTCATAGTTTCAGGGAACAATCATAATAATAATTCCAAAATAGCAACTCATTTGGATTCAATGTCATGGATTAATGTGAAATTGTAGCTAGTGTTGCCAAACTAAGAAAATGACCATCTTTTACAATTAGCTGAGAGTTAATACAAAAAAGAAGCCTTCTGCTTGAGAGGAAAACTAATTCACATTTTAAGCTATCCTTACCCTTTTTTTTTTTTTTTTTTTGGGGAGAGAGAGAGAGAGAGAGAGAGAGAGAGAGAGAGAGAGAGAGAGAGAGAGGAATTAGCTATTCATAAAAGTAGAAGCTTTTTTTTTTTTTCCCCTTCTTTCGTGAAGAAAGTAAAAGTGAAAGATATGATATATATATATATATATATATATATATATATATATATATATATATATATATATATATATATATATATATATATATATATATATATATATATACACACACACACACACACACACATATATTTGAGGGATACCAGTTCTTCTCATGGTTTGGGGTCCCCTATATCCAGATGTCAAAGACCTCAAACTAGGATAAACGACCATAACAATGATGAATCATACATGCCAAACAAGAGCTAACCAAAGTATTACCTTCTTGAACTGCTTCTGAAACTAGTTTTAACTGCAATGTTAAGCATGAACTTTAACCTCAAGATGTCCAAGTGAGACAATGGACACACCTAAAACTTGGATAAATTCAGAGGCCTTCTTAATGAAGCTACTAGATTTAGATAATGTTAGGAAAAAACCAGTATTGCTGCATTAGCATATCATACTTCTGTTTTTCCACTTAACTTATGAGAAGATCATACTGAAGATGAACTAGATCGTGATGAACAAAAGACTAAAATGTTATACATTCATGAATTGCTGCATTAGATGGTTCTTGACCTCCTAATTGGTAGACCTGCTTTTGCACTGCTGCTGGAGTCTTGATCTACATTTGCATGTTGAGATGAGTTGATTGCTTTCTTGTTCTTCTTTGTGCCTTTTGTCTAAATGAAAGTACTCATAGGGAGATATATATATGAATATATGTATATATGTATATGTATATATGTATATATATGTATATATGTATATATGTATACATATATATATATATGTATACATATATATATATATGTATACATATGTATATATATATATATATATATATATATATATATATATATATATATGTATATATATTTATACATATACATATATATATATGTATATATATATATCTGACATAAAGTATATAGATTAAAGAAAAGTGCATAAAGTCAAAAATGTTGACATCTCAACTTTCTTTTTTCTCCATAAACTCATCAAAAATAGTTGCCTGCTGACTTCAAGATGAAACTAGACAATGAGAAAAGTAAAACTAATTTCCATTTAATATCTTATCACAGACAATTCCTACTTGTGGCGTTCAAGCTAGAATTCATGTTTAGATAATTGATTAAACATATTGAATTGCTTTGTTAATATAATATGCATTTAAACCAAAAAAAATGCCAATTTGACCCAATTATCATCTGACCTCTAAATTGGAGGACCAAAAAAGGTCTTTGTTGCATTAGGCATGCGATAGTTCTCACACCCTCATGACCTATGTGGGATTTGGGAAGGATCCAACATATGTAATCCCATCGTTTATTCCCGAGACTTGAATTCTAAAGCTTCATACAATATACATAATTTTTCTTGAAAAATCACGATGAAAAAAAATGTTTATATCAATTTAAAACCATGGACGAATTATGGCACACGTGCCATATTGTTGTTTTGGATGCTATTGAAACCACTGATTCACGACACTCCCTCACGAGAAGGATTGCATAAAATCTTGCATCAGATGTTTAGATTTCAGCTTTTATACATTCCATCTTCTCCGACGTTAATCCTCGGGAACCGAAACTTAGTTTTCTTAAGTAGTAAAGCTTGTCCAATAGAGATACGTGTTGTCATTTTATTCAGAAGAAGATCAAACTTTATATAACATATGTTAGTTCTTCAAAGAAAAAGCAACCGATGAATAAGATAAGAGAATCAATTAATGGATCTCAACTTTGGTGTGGACGATTAAGTTGCTCGTGATCGTCTCTATAAAGCAAGATCAACACAAGTAGTGTAGAGGTTCTTAAACCGTAACCTGCACACATACACACACACCCCCAAAGAGAGAGAGAGAGAGAGAGAGAGAGAGAGAGAGAGAGAGAGAGAGAGAGAGAGAGAGAGAGAGATGGTGGATAGGAATAAAGCGACAAAGCCCACCGACACCTTTGGGCAGCATGAGGGATGTTTTTTGCTTTGGTGCAGCAACAGAATACATCTCTATGTAGATCATGTCTTGCCTTCTTTATATAATAAAGTGGCTCCAACTACAGAGCAGCTGCGTAATGCTCAGAGTGCATTATCATCATCATCATCATCATCAGCAGCAGCAGCAGTAACAGCAGCAGGAGGTCGGGTGATGTGAGGGAAGGGATTGCATCCCACTTGTCTTCTTTAGGTGGAATGAGATGTTTGTCTTACTAGAACAACGCAGAAAGCAGACCAATATGTCCTCTCCGGCAAAGATCTGGGGACCAGCGAAAGAAAAGAACAAGCCGAGGCGTTATTTGTGTTGATCAAAAGCAGGAAGCCATCACCCCCTGGCTTCCCATGCACACTTGCAGGATCTCCCTTTTACTGTTCCCATGAAAGCTACTTACTTCTACTTGAGTTGTAATGTTTGCACTACATGTCCAGCATGAATTGTCCAAAGCACATATATTTTTACGTACATATGCAGCACATACACTTGTATGGTCAGCATAGAGACTGAAACATGATTGCATGTTGGTGTAGGTTTCCCATTCCTATTGCTATTAGTTCTACACATTCATAATTTTTAGGTCATAATTATCTCATAAGTTCACTATTGGGTCATATTTATATACTTATGAATTTATTTTTTTAATCTTGTTTTTGTAATTTAAAAATGTTTTCATGAGAATCATTTATACGTTGGTAGGGGGGTGAATCATTTATGCAGCTTTGTATTTAGGGGTTTGATCATGTTGGGAAAAACTTGTTAAAGCGGAATAATTCTTTTCCTCTTTGTGTATCAAAATAGATTTCTCATCAAAATACCAACTTGATATCCAAATATAATATCAAGCAACACAGCATAAACAAAAAACTCAATCACACAGTGAGACCAAATCTTTTAACGTGGAAAACCCAATGCGGGAAAAACCACGGGACCGTAGTCCACCTCAAAATTCACTATCATAAAAATGATAAGTAGGTTTTACAGTAAATCTTTTCTAGAACAACCAGAGGATCACAATAATCATCATCATCATCATCATCATCATCATCATCATCATCATCATCATCATCATCATCATCATCATCATCATCATCATCATCATCATCATCATCATCATCATCATCATCATCATCATCATCATCATCATCATCATCATCATCATCATCATCATCATCATCATCATCATCATCATCATCATCATCATCATCATCATCATCATCATCATCATCATCATCATCATCATCATCATCATCATCATCATCATCATCATCATCATCATCATCATCATCATCATCATCATCATCATCATCATCATCATCATCATCATCATCATCATCATCATCATCATCATCATCATCATCATCATCATCATCATCATCATCATCATCATCATCATCATCATCATCATCATCATCATCATCATCATCATCATCATCATCATCATCATCATCATCATCATCATCATCATCATCATCATCATCATCATCATCATCATCATCATCATCATCATCATCATCATCATCATCATCATCATCATCATCATCATCATCATCATCATCATCATCATCATCATCATCATCATCATCATCATCATCATCATCATCATCATCATCATCATCATCATCATCATCATCATCATCATCATCATCATCATCATCATCATCATCATCATCATCATCATCATCATCATCATCATCATCATCATCATCATCATCATCATCATCATCATCATCATCATCATCATCATCATCATCATCATCATCATCATCATCATCATCATCATCATCATCATCATCATCATCATCATCATCATCATCATCATCATCATCATCATCATCATCATCATCATCATCATCATCATCATCATCATCATCATCATCATCATCATCATCATCATCATCATCATCATCATCATCATCATCATCATCATCATCATCATCATCATCATCATCATCATCATCATCATCATCATCATCATCATCATCATCATCATCATCATCATCATCATCATCATCATCATCATCATCATCATCATCATCATCATCATCATCATCATCATCATCATCATCATCATCATCATCATCATCATCATCATCATCATCATCATCATCATCATCATCATCATCATCATCATCATCATCATCATCATCATCATCATCATCATCATCATCATCATCATCATCATCATCATCATCATCATCATCATCATCATCATCATCATCATCATCATCATCATCATCATCATCATCATCATCATCATCATCATCATCATCATCATCATCATCATCATCATCATCATCATCATCATCATCATCATCATCATCATCATCATCATCATCATCATCATCATCATCATCATCATCATCATCATCATCATCATCATCATCATCATCATCATCATCATCATCATCATCATCATCATCATCATCATCATCATCATCATCATCATCATCATCATCATCATCATCATCATCATCATCATCATCATCATCATCATCATCATCATCATCATCATCATCATCATCATCATCATCATCATCATCATCATCATCATCATCATCATCATCATCATCATCATCATCATCATCATCATCATCATCATCATCATCATCATCATCATCATCATCATCATCATCATCATCATCATCATCATCATCATCATCATCATCATCATCATCATCATCATCATCATCATCATCATCATCATCATCATCATCATCATCATCATCATCATCATCATCATCATCATCATCATCATCATCATCATCATCATCATCATCATCATCATCATCATCATCATCATCATCATCATCATCATCATCATCATCATCATCATCATCATCATCATCATCATCATCATCATCATCATCATCATCATCATCATCATCATCATCATCATCATCATCATCATCATCATCATCATCATCATCATCATCATCATCATCATCATCATCATCATCATCATCATCATCATCATCATCATCATCATCATCATCATCATCATCATCATCATCATCATCATACATAAGATGAATCTCCTTTAAAAGAGAATTCTAGATCTTACAAAATGGGTATAGCAGAAAAGTACCTCAGAAAGGGTAAATTATAGATCAACACCGTTAGGATTATAGAGTTTACTACAAGGATTCTCCACATAAAATTTGGGCCAAAACTGACAACGTTTTGCCACTGATCGTCAAGCAGAAAATCAAGATCCTTACTTTCTCTCTCTTTTCTTCTCTCTCTCTTTTGCCGCCGCCGTTGCTGCACGTTCTCACACTCTTGCTGCATTCACACAACCCTATCTCTTTCTAATTTCTTTATTCGACTCAAACGGGCCAATTTGTCCAAGCCCACATATGGGCTGGACCCAAAATTCTCCCCCTCCAGCTCATATGGTGGGCCTGTACCAAGCCCGCTCTTCGCTACATACTTCAAGCTTCTCCTTAGGCAAAGACTTTGTCAACATATCTGAACCATTATCATTGGTATGTACTTTTTCCAATTGTAATTCTTTCATCTCAAGCATATCACGAATCCAGTGATATCTCACATCAATATGCTTGGATCTAGAATGGTATGTTAATTCTTGGAGAGATGAATGGCGCTTTGACTGTCACAGTAAACAGTATATCCTTCCTGTTTCAAGCCCAATTCTTGTAGAAACTTTTTCATCCATAAGCTTCCTTGCAGGCTCAGTAACTACTATGTATTCTGCTTCTGTGGTTGATAAAGCAAACACACTTCTGTAACTTTGATTGCCAAGAGACTGCTCCCCTTGCAAATGTCATCAAGAATCTCGAAGTGGACTTCCTGGAATCAGTATCACCTGTCATGTTGCATCTGTGTAACCTTCTAACACAAGTTCATCACTGTCAAAACATAAACACAACCTGGAAGTACCTCTTAGATATCTTAATATCCATTTCATTGCTGTCCAATGTTCCTTTCCAGGATTTGAGAGAAATCGACTAACAACTCCAACTGCATGAGCTATATCTGGCCTAGTACAAACCATAGCATACATCAAACTCTCTATTGCAGATGAGTAAGGCACTCTGGACATTTCTTCTTTTTCTTTCTCACTTGTAGGACATTGTTTCGAACTAAGCTTGAAATGACCTGCAAGTGGAGAACAAACTGCTTTGGCTTTACTCATATTGAATCTTTCAAGAACCTTTTCAATGTAAGTCTCCTGAGATAGCCAAATCTTTCTTTTCTTCCTATCACGAAGAATCTTCATGCCAAGTATTTGTTTCACCGATCCCAAGTCTTTCATGGCAAAAGACTTACTTAACTCTCTTTTAAGCTTTCCAATTTTTCCAACATCATGGCCAACAATCAGCATATCATCAACATATAGAAGTAAAATAATAAAATCATCATTTGAAAATTTTTTCATAAACACACAATGATCAAATGTGGTTCTATCATACCCTTGGCTCATCATAAATGAATCAAACTTATTATACCATTGTCTAGGTGTTTGTTTGAGTCCATATAAGCTTTTCCTAAGCTTACACACAATATTTTCTTTTCCCTTGACTTTGAAACCTTCTGGTTGCTCAATGTAAATTTCTTCTTCTAAGTCACCATGAAGAAATGCTGTTTTCACATCAAGTTACTCAACTTCAAATTCAAGCGGGCAACTAAACCAAGAACAACTCGGATAGAGGACATTTTCACAATTGGAGAAATATTTCTTCAAAGTCAATACCTTTCTTCTGACTGAATCCTTTCACAACTAGTCATGCCTTGTATCTTTGTTGTGAGCTATTGTTTTCAGTCTTCAATTTGTAAACACATTTATTCTTGTGAGCTTTCTTCTCTTTAGGTAACTTTACCAAGTCATAGGTGTGGTTCTCATACAAAGATCTCATCTCTTCTTGCATGGCTTTAACCCACTCATTCTTATGCTTATGAAGAATAGCTTCTTGATAAGTTTCTGGCTCTCCCCCGTCAGTAAGCATAACATACTCATGTGGAGGATATCTGGTAGATGGTTGTCGCTCTCTAGTGGATCTTCTCAATGGAATCTCAACAGGTGGTGGAGGTGCTTGTTCAGTTGGTTCAGCATCATCAACTGTAGGAGTATCATCCCTTACATTCTCACCATGATCTTCTTGTTCATCTTCCTCATGATCATCCTAAACTACAGGTGAAGGAACTGGACCCAAACTCCAAGGAATATAAATAGAGGTTTCTGGCTTCTCAACATTATCACCATCATCAAACAATTGGTCTTCAAGAAACACAACATCTCTACTTCTAATAATCTTCTTGTTCACTGGATCCCATAATCTGTACCCAAACTCTTCATGACCATATCCCAAGAAGATACATGCTTTTGCTTTACTATCAAGCTTGGACCTCTCATCTTTGGGAATATGAACAAATGCTTTACACCCAAAGACTCTCAAGTGATTATAAGATATATCTTTTCCTTTCCATACTCTCTCTAGAACATCACCTTTCAGAGGAACTAATGGAAAAAGATTTATCAGATCAACTGTAGTTCTCATAGCCTCTCCCCAAATGACTTTGGTAACTTGGCGTGGGAAAGCATGCACCTAATCCTTTCTTCAATGGTTCTGTTCATCCTTTATGCCACACCGTTTTGCCGAGGAGTTTTAGGAACTGTTTTCTCAAGCCTGATACCATGGAACCTGCAATAATTCTCAAAAGGACCCCTGTACTCGCCACCATTATCTGATCGAATACACTTTAGTTTTCTGCCAGTTTCTCTTTCAACACTGACATGAAACTCTTTGAAGACATCGAGTACCTGGTTTTTAGATTTCAAAGCAAAAGCCCATACTTTTCTAGAATGGTAATCAATAAAAGTAACAAAATAAAGAGCACCTCCAAGAGTTCTAGTTTGCATAGTACAAACATCAGTATGAACTAAATCAATAATACCTAATCTTCTAGATGATGGATATGTCTGAAATGCAACTCTATGTATTTTTCCAACTAAGCAATGATCACAAGATTTAAGAGATGTACCTTGCAACTCTGGTAAGAACTGCTTTCTAGCAAGAGTTTGAAGTCCCTTCTCACTGATATGCCCAAGCCTCTTGTGCCAAAGATCTATACTTTCACCCTTCTGAATTGCATATAATCTCTCATTTGTGTAGCTTAGCTTCCATGACATAAAAAGAGTTAAGCTTCTTTCCTCTTGCCACAATTAGAGAACCTTTAGTGAGTTTCCATCTGCTTTCACCAAAATAATGTGCAAAGCCCTCATCATCAAGTTTGCCTGTAGATATCAAGTTAAGACGAATATCTGGAACATGCCTTAAATCTTTGAGTATCAATTGTTTTCAATACTGGTCTCCAAGCAATATTTCCAATACCCACAATCTTAGATGTACCACTGTTTCCCATTCTGACATTACCAAAATCACCAGCAGTGTAAGATCTAAAGAAATCACCATGAGAAGTGACATGAAATGAAGCACCAGAGTCAATTACCCAATTACTGTCCTGAGCTACAAGACTGACACAACTGTCATCACAAACAATAGTGATATTACCTTCAGCAACAACTGTATTGATCTCTTTCTCATTTTCTTCATTTCATTCTGTTTTCGCTTCCAGAACCTACACTCTTTCTTCATGTGACCTGGCCTGTTATAGTGAAAACATTTGATATCTTTTCTAGACTTGGATCTTCCTCTATATCCATATGGATTTCTGCTATGACTTCTTCCACGTCTTTCTTGTTTTTCAGTAACAAATGCACCAGAAGAAGATTCACCATGTTCTTTCCTTCTAGCATCTTCATTTAGCAAACTATCTTTAACTATATCAATAGTTAAAGTTCCCTCTGGCGTGGAGTTACAAATAGTCACCACATACGTTTCCCAACTTTATAGTAAAGAGCTGAGAAGTAGTAATCGTTGCATCTCATCATCTATGTTCATTTTCATAGCAACCAGCTTATTTGCAAGACTCTGAAATAGGCTTATATGCTCAATAATGTTACCACCATCTTTATACTTTAAATTTACAAGCCTTCTGAGGAGAGAGATTCTATTTCCCACTGTCTTTTTCGTAAAGAGATTTTCTAACCTTTGCCAAACAACATCAGCTCTGGTTTCATCTGAAATATGCTCATGCAAGTTTATATCCATCCATCTTCTAATATAGGCAATGGCTTTTCTATGTTGAACTCCCATTCTTCATCGTCCATAGTAGAAGGTTTATCTTTAACCTTGATAGACTTATATAAATCTTTGCAATAGAGCAAATCTTTCATTAGACGCCTCCAAGTAGAATAATTTGATGAGTTCAATTTAATTATACCATCTGACTGCTCCATTTCAAACACACAAGAAAACTAGCACTAAACAACCTACTGCTTTGATACAACTTGTTGGGAAAAACTTGTTAAAGCGGAATAATTTTTTCCCTCTTTGTGTATCAAAATAGGTTTCTCATCAAAATACCAACTTGATATCCAAATGTAAATATCAACTAACACAGCATAAACAATAGAGCAAAAACTCAATCACACAGTGAGACCAATCTTTTAACGTGGAAAACCCAATGCGGGAAAAACCAACGGGACCGTAGTCCACCTCAAACTTTCACTATCAATAGAAATGATAACAGGTTTCCAGTAAATCTTCTCTAGAACAACCAGAGGATCATAATAACATCAAGAACATCTTGGGCTTAAGAATAGCATATCATCATCACATAAGATGGATCTCCTTTAAAAGAGAATTCTAGATCTTATAAAAATGGGTATAGCAGAAAAGTACCTCAGAAAGGGTAAATTGTAGGATCAACACCATTAGGATTGTAGAGTTTACTACAGGATTCTCCACATAAAATTTGGGTCAAAACTGACAACGTTTTGCCACTGATCGTCAAGCAGAAAACTTAAGATCCTTACTTCTCTCTCATTTCTTTCTCTTCTTTTCTCTCTCTCTTTTGCCGTGTGCTGCCGCCGTTGCTGCACGTTCTCACACTCGGCTGCGTCACACAACCCTATATCTTCTAATTCTTTGAATTCAATGTTTCTCCCCG
>PYDT01000143.1:0-47373 GCA_004837865.1 Musa balbisiana | reverse complement strand
GATCACAAGCTTTCGGCAAAAGACTTACTTAGCTCTCTTTTAAGCTTTCCAATTTTTCCAACATCATGGCCAACAATCAGCAATCATCAACATTAGCAATAAAATAATAAAATCATCATCTGAAAATTTCTTTCATAAACATTACAAAGGATAAGATGAGGTGATCATACCTTGGTCATCATAAAGGAATCAAAACTTCTTATACCCCACTATCTAGATGCCTGTTTGAGTCCATATCCGATCTTTCTAAGGTACACACCATATTTCGTTTCTATTGACTTTGAAACCTTCTGGTTGTCTCTATATAAATTTCTTCTTCTAAGTCACCATGAAGAAGTTATTTTCACATAAGTTGCTCAACTTCTAAATTCAAGGAGGCAGCCTAAACCAAGAACAAACAGATAGGCGGACATTTTCACAATGGAGAAAATATTTCTTAAGTCAATACCTTTCCTCCAACTGATCTTCACAAACTAATCTGTGACTTGTATCTTGTTATGAGTTATTGTTTTTCAGTCTTCAATTTGTAAACCCACTATTCTTGAGAGCTTTCTTCTCTTTAGGGAACTTACCAAGTTATAGGTGTGGTTCCATGCAAAGATCGCACTCTTCTGCATAGTTTTAAATCCACTCATCTTATGTCATGAAGAATAGCTTCTAGTAAGTTTCTGGCTCTCCTCATCAGTAAAGAATAATATAATCCTATGGAGGAGATCTGGTAGTGGTTGCACTCTATAGGGATAGTATCAATGGAATCTCAACTGGTGTGGGGGCCTATTCCATTGGCTGAAGCCTCATCAACTAGTGGAGTATCATTACTTTACATTCTCACCATGATCTTCTTGTTCATTCCCGAGATCAACATGACTACAGGGAGGGAACTGGACCCAAAACCCAGGAAATATAAATCGAGGTCTTTAGCTTCCTCAACATTATCCCAGCATCAAACAATTGGTCTTCAAGAAACACAAATCTCTGCTGTAATAATCTTCGTGCTTCATGGATCCCATAATCTGTATCTAAAACTCACTCATGACATATGCCCAAGAAGATTACATGCTTTTGCTTTAATATCAAGCGGACCTCTCATCTTTGGGAATATGAACAAATGCTTTACACCCAAAGACTCTCAAGTTGATTATAAGATAATATCTTTCCTTTACCATACTCTCGCTAGAACATTACCTTTCAAAAGGAACAATGGAGAAAGATTTTCAGGTCAACTGTAGTTCTCATAGCCTCCCCCAAAGACTTTGGTAAACTGGCATGGGAAAGAGACACCTAATCTTTTTCAATCGTATATTTCATCCTTTTTGCTACACCTTTGCTGAGGAGTTGTGGAACGTTGTTTCTCAAGGCCGATAACATGGAATCTGTATAATTATCAAAAGGACCCCTGTACGAGCCACCATTTAAGCGGAATACACTGAGTTTAGCCAGTTTATCTTTCAACATGACATGAACTCTTTGAAAACATCGAGTACTCTGGTCTTTAGATTTCAAGGCAACAGCACACCACTTTTCTAGAATGGTCATCAATAAAAGAATAAAATAAAGAGCACCTCTAAGAGTTCTAGTTTGCATAGTACAACATCAGTATGAAGCTAAATCAAATAATACTTGATCGCAGATGTGGATAAATTTGAAATGTAACTCTAGTTTTTTTAGCTAAGCAATGATCACAAGATTTAAGGACGTACCTTACAACTCTAGTTAAAATGCTTACAGCAAGAGTTGAAAGTCTCGTCGCGCTGAAGGACCAAGCCTCTTGTGCAATGATCTATACTTTCACCCTTCGAATTGCAGTAATCTCCCTTTATGTAGCTTAGATTACATAACATAAAAAGAGTAAAACTTCTTCCTTTGCCACAATAAAGAACCTTTAGTGAGTTTTCATGTGCTTTCACCAAATAATGTGTTAAAAGCACTCATAATCAAGATGGGGGCTATAGATATCAAGGTAAGACGAATATCTTGGAAACTGCCTTACATCTTTGAGTATCAATTGTCCCAATATCTGGTCTCAAGGCAAATATCTATAATACCCACAATCTTAGATGTACCCACTGTTCCCAGTTCTGACATACCAAAATACGTAGTAGTGTAAGATCTTAAAGAAATCACCATGAGAAGTGACATGAAAAGAAGCACCAGAGTCAATTACCCAATCCTGTCTGATCTACAAAAAGAACAAACTGTCATACAAACAATAGTGCTATTACTTAGCAGCAATTGTATTGGTCTCTTATCATTTTTCTTCTTTTCATCGTTCTTGCTTCAGAACCTACACTCTGTCTTCATGTGACCTGGCCTCATTATAGTGCAACGTTGATATCTTTTCTAGACTTGGATCTTCTATATATCATGGGAGTTTCGTTATGACTTCTCTCCAACGTCTTTTCTTATTTTTCAGTAAGAATGCACTAAAGAGTCACCTGTTTTTCCTTTTGACATCTGCTTAGCAAACTATCTTTAAACCATTCCGATAGTTGTAGAATTCTCTCTGAGCGTGGAGTTACAAATAGTCCCACATACGTTTTCCCGACTTTCTAGTAAGAGCTGGAAGTATTAATCCGTGCATCTCCTCTCTAATGTTCATTTTCATAGCAACCAGCTTGTTGCAACTCTGAAATAGGCTTTATGCTCAACAATGTTACCCCCATCTTTATACTTCAAATTTACCACCCTTCTGAGAGAGAGATTCTATTTTATTCCCTTGTCTTTTTTCGCAAGAGATTTTCTAACCTTTGCGAAACAATATTATCTCTTGGTTTGCATTACTGAAATATGCTCACCAAGGTTAGATCCATACCATCTTCTCAATATCGGCAATGGCTTTTCTATGTTCACTTCCCATTCGTCATCGTCCATAGTAGCAAGGTTTATCTTACCTTGAATGGCTTACCAAATCTTTGCAATATAGCAAATTGTTAGAAACCCCTTGCAGATTCTAAGCTTGGGGTTGAATCCTTTAAGGGATCACCCCTGGACTCTAGGGTTTCCTTCTCCAAGTTGCTACTCAAAGGCTGCAGAAATACTCATCTATTGCCTAGAAAACAGAGAGAGGAATACTACAATATTTATAAGGCATCAACCTTCACTCCTAATGGACTCCTCTTCGAATTAACCCCTAGCTAGGACTCCCTACGCAAGACTCCGGATTCCTTTTCAACTCCTAAGTCTTCTCAAGATACGAAACAACTCCTAACCCTATGCCGGTCCCTCTTCACCTTTTTAATAGGGGGTCAGCTTATGTAGTTTTACATGAATGTCCTCTCAATTAGGACCTCCTAGCTAGAGTCCTAACAGACCTGCCCGCTTCAAATACCTTGTTCCTCGAGGCTAACGATTTATGAATTTTGGGAATTTGATCTTCAAGTCGTCATAGTTTCTCGCTAAGTCATGGCCTTCTTCGTCACAGTTCGCCCCATTGTATTAGCACTTCATAGTGAGTTGTCGTCGTCAAGTCACGATCCGTCGATCATATGGCAACTTGTTGATTTGCGTTCTTCCTTGCGATAGTCATATTTGGTGGGTCTGGGGCTGTCTCCAAGCACCTATTTACACTTCTGTCTGCTGTCGGTTTGATGGGTGATAGCATACTCCCTTTCAATTTAGTACCCTGCATATGAATACCTTTTGCCCAAATCTGCCCGTGAGATGCAAGTAGAATTTGTCATAAGCACATGCGTCCTCTATATGTAATTCTTTTGGTCCCAATTGTAATGAGCCACGGCGCTTGATGCTTCCTCACAATTTTTTTTATGATCTTACTGGTCTCCGGATTTACTTTCCATTCTATCATAATTATCATCAAGTCACTGGGCGGGGAAGTGAAATGAACCAAAAAATCATACTTGCTCGGGTTAGTGCGAAAACGCATATACAACAACATTCTCTTTCCCCTTTTTGTAAGTTATTTCATAATCAAACCAAAAAAGTTTTGTACTCATTTTGGATACTCCAAGGGATGATATCGTTGTTCCAAAAGGTACTTGAGGCTTTTATGGGCGGTTTTAATTGAAATCGTGACCCGATTCAAGTAGGTCTCAACCTTGTTGCTGCGCGCCACAATGGCGGCGGCATCTACTTATTCATAGGTTGACATATTTGATGGGAGAGAGATTGTCTGGCAGTGTATGAGACAAGTGGTCGGACCATCTTGAATGAGGAATGGCTCCAATTCTGACTCCAAGATGAGTCGGCCGCAATAATGAAGGGCGGTTAGAATCTGGTAGTGCTAGCACCGACGGTCGTCGTCATGGCTGCATTCTAAATTGTCGAAGGCAGCGGAGGTTTGTCGACCATTGGAAGATATCTTTTTCAGAAGGAACTAAGTGGTGCACGATCGTTCCATAGTTTTTTCAGGAACTTGCGATTGGAGGCCTATTAACAGAGGAAAAGGCCATGTCAGCATTTTATGTTCCACGAGGTCAGCTAATTCTGCATTTGCTCCAATTTTGGGCGGGGTCCACTGCAACACCTTCCTCTGATATGATATGCCCTAATATTCTACTGCTGGCAAAAATAAGTAAGTGGCCGTTGTGTGTTCTTAAAAAAGGCGGTTTTCGATATGTTTGATTTGCACACTCATATTTGATGATACCAGAATCGAAGGTCCAGCTTTGTGGAAGATTTGTGCTCCCTTTCATCTAGCAATTCTCTGCTATGGAATAGGATTTGTCTGATGGTTATGCCATGAGGGTTGGTAATCAAACACATGCACCATGTTTCGTCCTTCGTTCGTACGAAGGGTAGCGGTGAAAAGGAGGGGCTGAAAACTTGGCCAAAATAACTCCATTCGGGCATCTCTTTTAGAATCCTTTTTATTTCATCTTATACATATATGAATGTTGATATAGCCAAGTATTTGTAGCGGTTTGGCCCAGAAGAATCGGTATACAATGATCCATGCGATGGGCAAGAGGTAGGTTGAGTGGTTCACCAATATATCTGAAAATTCAGCAAGCAAAGGAAGTAGATTTGGTCTTCAAATTTTATTGGCTCGCCCTAGTTGGCTGCTCAAGGTTACCAAAAGCCGCTGCATGATTTATGCAAAACCCTCTCATTTGTTGTGTGCAAATCGTCATTTAACGTCGCCCCCCTGTTTCCCGTTGTAGAATCACCTGTTTCCCTTTACTGTAAAAACTCTCAAAATATAGTTTCATAAAATTCAAGAAACATTAGATACGGTTGTCAACATGCCAATTGAGCATTAGGCCTTATGATCATCAAGCGGAAAAGGAGGAAGGAAATCTGCAATTATCCTCTTGGGGGGGTTTCCCTGCAGTAACAGTTTTACTTCCCGCGGGCGTCGATCACACTTCAAAATCCATCCGTTGGTGAACTTGACGTCAAACCACTGTAATAAGCGATAGTAAGGCCATCAGGACAGCAACTTTACTATCTAGGACGTTTATTGAGTGCGCCGTGTCGATTGGAAAGTCGAGCGATTGTGTTTGAGAAGGCCTTAAACTTTCATCGTTTGCGGGTTGGTTTGAGGCGGCGAAAAGTGCATGTAACGTAACTGCGATTCGGTGTTGGTCTTCTTAGCATCTCCTTGTCATTATCAAGGCTCCTTTGATGTTTAATGGACCCTCTCTCTTCTAATGGTAGTTCAATATATAGCAAGCCTCTCGTTCTACAGTGGATGCTCGCGGCTCACGGCTTATCGCCCGGTGCCAACCGACTCCGCCGTAGATGCTCCTGAAGCTCTCTCTTGTCAGAAGTTTTGGTTGCAGGGATCGGTGTAGTAGGGGGGGTTGAGGGCTTCTGCATTGTAGGGCGAAGCAGCGATCTAGTCCTATGAGCTTAATGGTTGCAATCGCTCTCTTGATTGCGTGCCCCGAACTAGATGGTGCCCATAAGAGTGTACGGTTGTCGTGCTTGAACTTCTCACCGGGAGCTCTGGATTGCAAGCCTCAATGAAGTCCCTAAAGTTGTTTTTGAGAACAATCTAAGTTTTGAGTAGATAACCTTCAAACCTGGTGGGGACTCTTAACGGTAGAGGTTTGTCGGATCTTTGCTCTAGAGGTTTTGCATATATTATCGTAATCGGTTGGTCCGAAAACCGGATCAATAGTCTTCTGAAGTGTCGCCATGAGAGGACTCAATGAGTATATTAACCAGTACAAACCACTGTTGGCATACCTTAAAGAGATATAGCGCGCATTTTCCCCCCATAGATGCATCCCAGGTTTTGTGGTACCGAAAATATTTCCGCGAGCGAGATACAACCAAATAGGGTCTCCTTCTTATATCTGTGGACGTCCACCCTCATGCGTGGATAGTTCGAATCAATCATAGAGCCTAACCCTCCTGGAGTCCCCCAGCTCTTCGGGCTGGTATGATGGGGAAGAGCTCTCTCATTGAGTGATTTATTCGGGCTGGTGGCGGCCCAATCTGAGTTCGGTTTAAGAGCCGTCCGAATCTTATTCTTCCATTTGGCATCAAAGGCTCGAATTTAGCCTTGATTGCCACCTCCGATGCCATAGTAAGGCCTCCAAATCGTGATATAGATCTTCCTTTTGTTGCGGGTTGTAAAGGCATGTATAGTTGAGACAAGTGGTGTCCGAAAGGTTGGTGGATTGATGATTGTAAGGCTACGGTTTTAGGCTTGTTTTGTTGTGGGCGTTTGTTGGGGTAGTTTGAGGGTTGGTTTGGTATAGAGTTTTGAGTGCTGTGGAAATTAAAAGGTTTAGATCTGTGGTAGATGGCAGCACGGTTGATGAGAAATTCATTGGAAGTTTGCTGCCAGAATTGTGTTGTCTGGTAAGAGAGAATTGCGTCGAAAGAAAGAGAAGAAACAGCGGTTCTCAAAAATTTCCACAAAAAACGTGAGAGATTTGAGGAGGGATTGATAGCAAAATTCAGTATATATACAGTAAGTATGTCTAATTTATCAAGCCTACTCGCCAATCCATGGGTATACCATGAAGTTACAAAAGTTTTTACCTGTAACCAACCTCCTAAAGCGAAATAAGCACAANAACAGCCCCGCAGCAATCATACCGGCGGCTGAAATCCTCACCCCCTTCTCTGCTCTTCTCAACAATCTGGCCGAGTTTCGCTTTTCTCTCCCAATAGTTCTCTTTCTCCCCTCCCCCACAGCCTCATATGAATCTCACTTGAATTTAATAAGTACTTATGTAGTATAATATTTATTTTTTGTTATAATTATTATGAATTGTTTAAAGGATTGATTGTCATTCTTAGTATTTTGGTTGTCACTAGCATTTTAAACCATCTTGAATCATGACAAATATAGTGTTAGATTGTTATTCCTGTTCCTAAGTAGATTTGGACAATGTTGTATTTTAGTGTTTTTAGTGATTTAAAGGGGTGCTCGAGCACTTGCATAGGCACTCGAGCGAGGCGAGGCCCGAGTGCTTCATATAAGGGCCATGCAGCATGCTTCAATAAGGCGCCGCTTGGGTGCTCGCCCGAGCCTAGGAGTCGGGCGCTTCGGCGAGTGTGCAGCTGATATAAGGTAACCGGGTTCGGTTAAATGTGCATTAGTTGGTTCGATTGAACCAACTAACACACATAGTTACCTTAAAACTTGCTCGCGACCTCGACTCCTAACCCTAGCATGCGCTTTCTCCTTTCACCTTTACTGTCGACGATTTCTCTCTCTGCATCCGTTGCCCACGATTTCTCCCTCTGCCTCCGTCACCGATGACTTCTCTTGCTGCCTCTGAGTCTTTATCTATCGTTGACTGAGTTTCCTCAGCTTCCACTGTGTCCGCTGTCTGTCGTTATTGTCCGCTACCGTCGTTGTTGTCCGCTGCCATGGCTGTTGTCTATTGTTCTCTTCTGAGTTCTGACTTCTCACCGTCGGTTTCACTAGGTGATATTTTTATCCCTTTTAATATTATACTCTTCCCTTCTAACTGTTGTTAACAGTAAATAATATACTATTTACAGTAGATTATTAATTAATGTACAAAATAATTTTTATTTATTAGCTTAATAATATTATATATTTTTTATATTTTAATATTTAGAATGCCTCGCTTCGCTCGTTGCTCGCCTAGTGATTCAGACGTTTTGGGACTTTAACGCCTTTTGGTGCCTAACGCTTTTTAAATTACTGAGTGTTTTATAGATGGTTAAATGAATTTACTTCGATGATTTGGTGATCATATTTTGAATATGAAAATAATATAAACTCATGTATTGTTTAATTTTTATTTTGATGATTATTTTTCTTTCTTAAATATATATTTTTATAATTTTATATTGGTGAGTGCCTCACTTCATTTAGATGAGCGCATAGTGCCTTAGGCGTTTTGGAACCTGAGTATCTTTTAGTGCCTATCTGTCACGACCTTAGCTGGAATTACCTAAGGCGTGAGGCACTCTTGCAGCAAGACGCGAACATAGCTTGCGTTGCCTAAGTCGCACTTCGCCCTTGCGATATTGCTCCGCAAAGATCAGCCCAGTTGCAACCTCTTGCAGGTCCCGAAGGACCTGTAAAAGAGGAAGTTGATTAGTTCGAAAGAATGAGCGACAGACAAGTCCCGACGTCTCGTGAAAAGGGGAAGCTTTACAAGCAATTCCGCGAACACCTTGCGTGCACAAGAGAAAAGAGGGAGAGGTGGAAAACAAGGACTTTAGAGGGTTGAACGAACAGCTGCAAGTCCACAAACAGCTGCTCACCCGGGTGTCGGGCGCGACAACAAGTTCCTGTCAAGGTAACGTGCGAACTTGCGAAAGGTTGTTCAACGCCCGAACACTATACCCGAAGCCCATCCAGCCCGGTGCCCCTGGGGGGTTCCAAGGGGCTGAGATGGCTGACGTTTTGGTGAGCGGAGGCGGACTGCGAAGAGCAGCCCGTGGCACACGAAAACGAAGTTGTTTTGGGCTATTTTGGGGCTGTTTTGCTCGGTTCGATGAGCGGTCGCTTTGTTGCGCTGCAACTTGTTCGAACTTACATTTTTATAAGCAAAATGACTCAAAACCAGTGATTTAAAAAGCGCTAGGCGCCAAAGGCGCCAAGGTCCACAAACGCCCGAGGCGCTAGGCGCTCGACCGAGCGAAGCGAGGCGCTAAAATATAAAAATATATAATATAATTATTTAAAATTTTAAATAAAATATGTTATTAAATTAAGAAAATCTAAGATACAAAATCACAATGTCACATTAACAAAAATTCAAAATTCAAAACAATAAAATTTTACATCAAAGTCATTCATCATAATCGATATTATTGTCATTTTCACACAAATCATCTTCATTGAATTCGTCTTCTTCCTCTTGTCCTTCGATTCCTTCCTCTTCATCGATATTATCAGCAATTCTTCTTTTACCTCAGGTGGACATTTTTTGCAAGCTGCTGCATTCTTGAAATTTCCTACTAGATGTTGTTTTGCACGAAAAATGCCACCTATGGTAGTCTTATCGCAGAATATGCAAGTCACTGCATTAGGATCTTTCAGATCCTTCAAGTAAGTATACTTCTATGCAGGATCTTTTTTTGATACCATTGGAGACTCTATTGAGTTGCTCTCTACACTTGCCATTTAGGTTGAAACCTAACAATAATTTCAAATAAATAAAAATTAACAACATTAAAATCAAAATAATATATTATTAATCTATTAACAAAAAATTAATCATTTCAAAATTCAATAAACTTAATATTAAGAGTATACTGTATACTGAGCCTGATGGAGAAACGAGGAAGCAGTGGCGAGCGGCGACAGCAGCAGCGGCGGCAGCGGCAGCGAGAAAGGGAAAGGGAGCGGAAGGCGCGAGCAGCGGGAGGCTCGAGGGAGGCGCGAGCAGCGGGAAGGCTCGTGGGAGGGCTCGCAGGAGGCGCGAGCAACGGGAGGGCTCGCGGGAGGCGCGAGCAGCGGGAGTGCTCGAGGGAGCGCGAGCAGCGGTAAGGCTCGCGGGAGGGCTCGCAGGAGGCGCGCAGCGGAGGGCTCGCGGGAGGCGCGAGCAGCGAGAGGGCTCGCGGGAGGCAGCGAAAGCGCGACAGCGGGAGAGCAGGAGGCGAAATGAGCAGCGAGATCGCGATCGGGATCGGAGCGACAGCGGCACCAGGTTAGGGTTGGGTAAGGGTTAGGGTTGGGTAAGGGTTAGGTTAGTTGGTTCGATGAAACAACTAAACAACCGAACCAGAACTAAAATCCTGCGTCGGCGGCCTGGTTTACCCAAGCGCTCGCCCGAAGCGCCCAGCGCCTGGGCTCGAGCAGCGGCCCAGGGCGGGCCTGTTTGAAGGCGCCGCCTGGGACATTAGCGAGGCGCTCGGGCCTCGCCTCGCCCGCTCGAGCGACTAGGCGGAGCGACCGAGCGACTTTTCAATCACTGCTCAAAACCAAGGCAAAACACGCTGCCAAACATTTGTACATGTAGGTGAGAGCGACGAACGGATCGTTGGACGAGTGTGCGGGGTGCGCGACGAGCGTTAGTGACATCTCCCCCACTGCAAACTGTCGACGCCCTCGTCTGACGCTTGCTGGTAGTTGTTGATGATTGCTTCTTCATGTCATAGGGCGTCTTCGGGCTCCCAACTGGCTTCGGTTCGGGGAAGCTTTCGCCACTTCACCAAGTACTCTGTCTACTCAACTCCATTGGGTAGCTTTACCTTGCGGTCCGCCAGAATGGTTTTAACTCGCTTCTCGTAGGAGGCTGTGATGGGAGGTAGCCGAGTTGGAACACTTCGGGAAGCATCTTGCGGATCCGAGTGGTAGGCTTTTAGGTTTGCTGGCGGAAGAACATTGTGAATTTTGAACCACGCCGACAGTTGCAACTTGTAGGAGACGTTGCCTACCCTGCTGATAATCGGGAAGGTCTCTTCGTACTTGCGCACCAATCCTTTGTGGACTTTGTTCCTAAAGAATTGGAGTGATGCTGGTTGGAGCTTTACCAACACCGAATCGCCAACCTTGAACTCCTGCGGTCGCCTTCCCAAGTCTGCCCACTTCTTCATCCTTTTTGCCGCCTTCTCCAAGTAAGCCCGCGCAATATCTGCATTTCGGTGCCACTCCTTTGCGAAGTGGTAGGCTGACGGACTACTCCCAGTATACCCAATTGCCATGGTGTGAGGAGTTGACGGTTTGTTGTCCTGTAATGATCTCAAAGGGGCTCTTGTTGGATGCAGAGCTCCGCTGCAAGTTGTAGGAGAATTGGGCAATGTCCAACAGTTTCACCCAATCTCGTGGGTTGGCACTCACGTAGTGCCAAAGATATTGCTCCAGGAGCGAGTTTATCCTTTCAGTCTGGCCATTCGTCTGGGGGTGGAGGCTTGTGGAGAAGTATAACTTTGACCCCAACAATTTGAATAGCTCGGTCCAAAATCGTCCCAGGAACCGAGCGTCTCGATCACTAATGATATTGTGCGGGACTCCCCAATACTTCACCACATCCTTCATCATCAGCTTGGGCGCCTCTTCCGCTGAACAGTGTAAGGGGGCAGCAATGAAAGTTGCATACTTTGAAAACCGATCGACCACCACGAGTATCGATCCGAGTATCCCACAAGTGGCAAGCTTGATATGAAGTCCAAGGAAATGCTCTCCCACGGTCTTTCTGGTACAGGCAATGGCTCCAAAAGTCCCACCGGCTTCCGCTGCTCCACCTTGTCTTGTTGGCAAGTGAGACATGTTCGAACATATTCCTCCACATCAGTCCCCATCTTCGCCAGTAGAAGGCCCTCTCCACGAGAGCCAACGTTCTGTGAATGCTTGGGTGTCCAGCCCAAGGGAATCGTGACACTCTCTTAAGAGTTCACGCCTCAAATTGTTCACTCGGGGAACTAAACCCTATTCTCATTTTGTGTAAACGAGTCCTCCTGGACGCAAAATCGTCGTTGCACTTGCCTTCTTTGATGAGCTTGAGCTGCATCAGGAATTGGACTTGCCTTGGGGTCACTATACATCATCCCTGACCTGGAAAGGAGTGGAGTGCAACTGACTTGCTTGATCCGCCCTCCAATTGTAACGGAATTACACGCGATCACTTCGACTCAAGCATCCGCCACGACATTGTGCTTTACCAGCTTAGATCCATGCCATATCAAATTCAGCCAAACAGTCTTGCCACCAGTGCTTGCTTTGGGGAAAGTTTTTTTTGTGTTTGGAAATAACTCAGGCGATGTGTCTGTCCTCAGCCAACAATCAGCGATCCGAGATAGAGGTAGTGTCGCCAAACTCGTAGATAGTGGATCACTGCTGTATCTCCTTCTCGTGCACTGGATAACGACCCGATCGGTCTCGTTGAGCTTACTATCAATTAACTGGCTCTCGCCCTAGGCCACCGGATGACACCTTCTTGCATGAGTACTCCCCCAATAGCGAAAAGTCCGAAGCATCTGTATGGACTTAAAAAGCTCCCCATAGTCTGGCCCATTCGAGTACTGGTTCTTTCAGATAACGATAGTCCTTAGATCTTGAATGCTATTTCAAAATTTGTCAAACCACTTCCATGGCTGCTCCTTCTTCAGCAACTCCGTCAGGGAGTGCTACGCTCCTCGAGTATCCGGTATGAAGCGTCGATAGGTAGTTGACGAAACCCAAGGAAGGATCTCAACTCTGGCACCTTCTTTGGAGTCATCATGCCGCACACCGCCTTGCCACTTTTGATGTATCCTATGCGAATGGAGCCATCATCGATCGATGCCCAGAAATAAGATTCCTCTGTTTGGGAAAGTAACATTTCTCCTTTTTACGAACAAAAGTGTTCGCCCTGAGAACCTTGAAGATGTCGAAGGTGTGGACATGATCCTCGAGCGTTTGATTGTAGATGCGATTCGTCTAAGTAGACAACCACGAACTGCCAATGGTACTCTTGGAATAGCTTGGTTATGAGAGGCAGAAAGTGGGTCGGAGGGGTGGTTAAGCCAAAAGCGCACACCAAGAAATCAAACGCTCCATACATGGTCACACAGGTAGTCTTCGCTCGTCGCCTTCAGCAATGCGCACCTTGCCAATACCCGCCCGAAGGTCGAGGTTTTGAGAAAGACTTAGCTTTGCCCAATGGTCGACAAGTCCGCGATGAGAGCGGATAGATACTTGTTTCTCACGTCTCACTTTGTTGAGTGCTCGATAATCAACGCATAGTCGGAGGCTCCCATCTTGTTTCTTCTGAAGAGGATGGAGCTCCGAATGGTGCTTTAAGCTTGGGGTGACCACCATTAGCATTGCTAATTGCTTTCTGAGTTCAGCCAACTCTGGTGGGGTGGCATGCGATAGGGTGTCTCGTGGAGGCTTAACTCCTGGCTCAAGGGCTCGATGCTATGATCTACGCATTGCCATGGTGTGAGGAGTTGACGGTTGTTGTCCTGTAATGATCTCAAAGGGGCTCTTGTTGGATGCAGAGCTCCGCTGCAAGTTGTAGGAGAATTGGGCAATGTCCAACAGTTTCACCCAATCTCGTTGGTTGGCACTCACGTAGTGCCAAAGATATTGCTCCAGGAGCGAGTTTATCCTTTTTGCCGCCTTCTCCAAGTAAGCCCGCGCAATATCTGCATTTCGGTGCCACTCCTTTGCGAAGTGGTAGGCTGACGGACTACTCCCAGTATACCCAATTGCCATGGTGTGAGGAGTTGACGGTTGTTGTCCTGTAATGATCTCAAAGGGGCTCTTGTTGGATGCAGAGCTCCGCTGCAAGTTGTAGGAGAATTGGGCAATGTCCAACAGTTTCACCCAATCTCGTTGGTTGGCACTCACGTAGTGCCAAAGATATGCTCCAGGAGGCTGCGAGCGCGGGAGGGCTCGCGGGAGGCGCGAGCAGCGAGAGGGCTCGCGGGAGGCGCGAGCAGCGGGAAGGCTCGCGGGAGGGCTCGCAGGAGGCGCGAGCAGCGAGAGGGCTCGCGGGAGGCGCGAGCAGCGAGAGGGCTCGCGGGAGGCGCGAGCAGCGAGAGGGCTCGCGGGAGGCGCGAGCAGCGAGAGGGCTCGCGGGAGGCGCGAGCAGCGAGAGGGCTCGCGGGAGGCGCGAGCAGCGAGAGGGCTCGCGGGAGGCGCGAGCAGCGAGAGGGCTCGCGGGAGGCGCGAGCAGCGAGAGGGCTCGCGGGAGGCGCGAGCAGCGGGAGGGCTCGAGGGAGGCGCGAGCAGCGAGAGGGCTCGCGGGAGGCGCGAGCAGCGAGAGGGCTCGCGGGAGGCGCGAGCAGCGAGAGGGCTCGCGGGAGGCGCGAGCAGCGAGAGGGCTCGCGGGAGGCGCGAGCAGCGAGAGGGCTCGCGGGAGGCGCGAGCAGCGAGAGGGCTCGCGGGAGGCGCGAGCAGCGAGAGGGCTCGCGGGAGGCGCGAGCAGCGAGAGGGCTCGCGGGAGGCGCGAGCAGCGAGAGGGCTCGCGGGAGGCGCGAGCAGCGAGAGGGCTCGCGGGAGGCGCGAGCAGCGAGAGGGCTCGCGGGAGGCGCGAGCAGCGAGAGGGCTCGCGGGAGGCGCGAGCAGCGAGAGGGCTCGCGGGAGGCGCGAGCAGCGAGAGGGCTCGCGGGAGGCGCGAGCAGCGAGAGGGCTCGCGGGAGGCGCGAGCAGCGAGAGGGCTCGCGGGAGGCGCGAGCAGCGAGAGGGCTCGCGGGAGGCGCGAGCAGCGAGAGGGCTCGCGGGAGGCGCGAGCAGCGAGAGGGCTCGCGGGAGGCGCGAGCAGCGAGAGGGCTCGCGGGAGGCGCGAGCAGCGAGAGGGCTCGCGGGAGGCGCGAGCAGCGAGAGGGCTCGCGGGAGGCGCGAGCAGCGAGAGGGCTCGCGGGAGGCGCGAGCAGCGAGAGGGCTCGCGGGAGGCGCGAGCAGCGAGAGGGCTCGCGGGAGGCGCGAGCAGCGAGAGGGCTCGCGGGAGGCGCGAGCAGCGAGAGGGCTCGCGGGAGGCGCGAGCAGCGAGAGGGCTCGCGGGAGGCGCGAGCAGCGAGAGGGCTCGCGGGAGGCGCGAGCAGCGAGAGGGCTCGCGGGAGGCGCGAGCAGCGAGAGGGCTCGCGGGAGGCGCGAGCAGCGAGAGGGCTCGCGGGAGGCGCGAGCAGCGAGAGGGCTCGCGGGAGGCGCGAGCAGCGAGAGGGCTCGCGGGAGGCGCGAGCAGCGAGAGGGCTCGCGGGAGGCGCGAGCAGCGAGAGGGCTCGCGGGAGGCGCGAGCAGCGAGAGGGCTCGCGGGAGGCGCGAGCAGCGAGAGGGCTCGCGGGAGGCGCGAGCAGCGAGAGGGCTCGCGGGAGGCGCGAGCAGCGAGAGGGCTCGCGGGAGGCGCGAGCAGCGGGAGGGCTCGAGGGAGGCGCGAGCAGCGGGAAGGCTCGCGGGAGGGCTCGCAGGAGGCGCGAGCAGCGAGAGGGCTCGCGGGAGGCGCGAGCAGCGAGAGGGCTCGCGGGAGGCGCGAGCAGCGACAGCGGGAGAGGAGCGATGAGCAGCGAGATCGCGATCGGGATCGGGAGCGACAGCGGCACCAGGTTAGGGTTGGGTAAGGGTTAGGGTTGGGTAAGGGTTAGGTTTAGTTGGTTCGATTGAACC
Source organism: Musa balbisiana (assembly GCA_004837865.1). NCBI lineage: Eukaryota > Viridiplantae > Streptophyta > Magnoliopsida > Zingiberales > Musaceae > Musa > Musa balbisiana. The sequence goes on along the minus strand of PYDT01000143.1, from coordinate 31,940 downwards.
AACTAAACAACCGAACCAGACCTAAAATCCTGGTTCGGTCGCCTTGGTTTACCCAAGCGCTCGCCCGAAGCGCCCAGCGCCTGGGCTCGAGCGAGCGCCCAGGCGGCGCCTGTTTGAAGCGCGCCGCCTGGGACATTAGCGAGGCGCTCGGGCCTCGCCTCGCCTCGCTCGAGCGCCTAGGCGAGCGCCCGAGCGCCTTTTTCAATCACTGCTCAAAACCAAGGCAAAACACGCTGCCAAACATTTGTACATGTAGGTGAGAGCGACGAACGGATCGTTGGACGGAGTTGTTGCGGGTGCGCGACGATCGTTCGTGACATTCTCCCCCACTTAAACTGTCGACGCCCTCGTCGACGCTTGCTGGTAGTTGTTGATGATTGCTTCTTCATGTCATAGGGCGTCTTCGGGCTCCCAACTGGCTTCGGTTCGGGGAAGCTTTCGCCACTTCACCAAGTACTCTGTCTACTCAACTCCATTGGGTAGCTTTACCTTGCGGTCCGCCAGAATGGTTTTAACTCGCTTCTCGTAGGAGGCTGTGATGGGAGGTAGCCGAGTTGGAACACTTCGGGAAGCATCTTGCGGATCCGAGTGGTAGGCTTTTAGGTTGCTGGCGTGAAGAACATTGTGAATTTTGAACCACGCCGACAGTTGCAACTTGTAGGAGACGTTGCCTACCCTGCTGATAATCGGGAAGGTCTCTTCGTACTTGCGCACCAATCCTTTGTGGACTTTGTTCCTAAAGAATTGGAGTGATGCTGGTTGGAGCTTTACCAACACCGAATCGCCAACCTTGAACTCCTGCGGTCGCCTTCCCAAGTCTGCCCACTTCTTCATCCTTTTTGCCGCCTTCTCCAAGTAAGCCCGCGCAATATCTGCATTTCGGTGCCACTCCTTTGCGAAGTGGTAGGCTGACGGACTACTCCCAGTATACCCAATTGCCATGGTGTGAGGAGTTGACGGTTGTTGTCCTGTAATGATCTCAAAGGGGCTCTTGTTGGATGCAGAGCTCCGCTGCAAGTTGTAGGAGAATTGGGCAATGTCCAACAGTTTCACCCAATCTCGTTGGTTGGCACTCACGTAGTGCCAAAGATATTGCTCCAGGAGCGAGTTTATCCTTTCAGTCTGGCCATTCGTCTGGGGGTGGAGGCTTGTGGAGAAGTATAACTTTGACCCCAACAATTTGAATAGCTCGGTCCAAAATCGTCCCAGGAACCGAGCGTCTCGATCACTAATGATATTGTGCGGGACTCCCCAATACTTCACCACATCCTTCATCATCAGCTTGGGCGCCTCTTCCGCTGAACAGTGTAAGGGGGCAGCAATGAAAGTTGCATACTTTGAAAACCGATCGACCACCACGAGTATCGATCCGAGTATCCCCACAAGTGGCAAGCTTGATATGAAGTCCAAGGAAATGCTCTCCCACGGTCTTTCTGGTACAGGCAATGGCTCCAAAAGTCCCACCGGCTTCCGCTGCTCCACCTTGTCTTGTTGGCAAGTGAGACATGTTCGAACATATTCCTCCACATCAGTCCCCATCTTCGGCCAGTAGAAGGCCCTCTCCACGAGAGCCAACGTTCTGTGAATGCTTGGGTGTCCAGCCCAAAGGGAATCGTGACACTCTCTTAAGAGTTCACGCCTCAAATTGTTCACTCGGGGAACATAAACCCTATTCTCTTTTGTGTAAACGAGTCCCTCCTGGACCCAAAATCGTCGTGCCTTGCCTTCTTTGATGAGCTGCATCAGGATGACTGCCTGGGGGTCACTATACAGTCCATCCCTGATCCTGGAAAGGAAGTTGGAGTGCAACTGACTTGCTTGGCCTCCGCCCTCCAATTGTACGGCATTCACGCGCTCCACCTTCCGACTCAATGCATCAGCCACGACATTTGCCTTTCCAGGCTTATACTCCATTGCCATATCAAATTCAGCCAAAAAGTCTTGCCACCGTGCTTGCTTTGGGGAAAGTTTTTTTTGTGTTTGGAAATAACTCAGGGCGATGTTGTCTGTCCTCAGCACAAATCGCGATCCGAGGAGGTAGTGTCGCCAAACTCGTAGATAGTGGATCACTGCTGTTATCTCCTTCTCGTGCACTGGATACCGCCGCTCGGTCTCGTTGAGCTTACGGCTCTCGTAGGCCACCGGATGACCCTCTTGCATGAGTACTCCCCCAATAGCGAAGTCCGAAGCATCTGTATGGACTTCAAAAGGCTCCCCATAGTCTGGCAATTCGAGTACTGGTTCTTCCATAACGATAGCCTTCAGATCTTGGAATGCTATTTCACATTTGTCAAACCACTTCCATGGCTGCTCCTTCTTCAGCAACTCCGTCAGTGGAGTTGCACGCTTCGAGTATCCCGTTATGAAGCGTCGATAGTAGTTGACGAAACCAAGGAAGGATCTCAACTCTGGCACCTTCTTTGGAGTCCGCCATGCCGCAACCGCTTGCACTTTTGATTTATCCATGCGAATGGAGCCATCATCGATTCGATGCCCCAAGAATAAGATCTCTGTTTGGGCAAAGTAACATTTCTCCTTTTTACGAACAAAGTGTTCTCCCTGAGAACCTTGAAGATTGTCCGAAGGTGCTGGACATGCTCCTCGAGCGTTTGATTGTAGATGACGATATCGTCTAAGTAGACAACCACGAACTTGTCCAAGTACTCTTTGAATAGTTGGTTCATGAGAGTGCAGAACGTGGTCGGAGTGTTGGTTAAGCCAAAAGGCATCACCAAGAACTCAAACGCTCCATACCTGGTCACACAGGTAGTCTTCGCTTCGTCGCCTTCAGCAATGCGCACCTGCCAATACCCCGACCGAAGGTCGAGTTTTGAGAAATACTTAGCTTTGCCCAACTGGTCGAACAAGTCCGCGATGAGCGGGATAGGATACTTGTTCTTCACTATCACTTTGTTGAGTGCTCGATAATCAACGCATAGTCGGAGGCTCCCATCTTGTTTCTTCTGGAAGAGGACTGGAGCTCCGAATGGTGCTTTAGAGCTGCGGATGTGACCACCACTTAGCAGTTTGCCTAATTGCTTTCTGAGTTCAGCCAACTCTGGTGGGGGCATTCGATAGGGTGGTCTCGCTGGAGGCTTCACTCCTGGCTCCAGCTCGATGCTATGATCTACGCCTCTGCATGGTGGAAGAGTCTTCGGCAACTCGGGTGGCATAACATCATTGAACTCCTTCAGGACGTTCGCCACCACAGCAGGTTCTTGAATGGCCTTTTCGTCGAGTGGCTCTAGTTTCATAGTAGCCACGAATGTTAGTTCACCTTTTCGCACCCCTTTCTTCAGTTGCAAAGTTGATATGTGTTGGGGTTTCTTGGTTCCTCTCCGAGAGACGGGAACCACACAAGGATCGTCACCCCCCATCATACACAAGGAGTTTAGGAACGGCATTGGCACCAACTTCGCTGCGTGCATGAACTCCATTCCAAGAATCACTTGGAAGTCGTCCAGTGGCACCGCCATCATGTTGGTGTTCCCGTTCCATGTTCTGATCTTGATGGGAACTCCCTTCACCAACCCAGAGATTCGCCTGGCCTCCGAGTTCACCGCCTTCATTCGACTTGGGCTCTTCTCCAAGATCAACCCAAGTCGCTTTACTTCTGAATCGGCAATGAAGTTGTGGGTGGCACCCGTGTCCACCATAGCACGGGTCATTTGGCCATTTAGCTTGATGTCTACGTACATCAGTTCACAAATTCCTACTTTTTGTAGCTTTGTCTTCGTGTTCTCCCCCACTTGACCCTGCATGGCGTTTAACAAACGCATCGCCCCCATCCGGGGTCCTTGCGACTCCTCATCGTCGCTGCTGGATTCAGAACTGCTCGAACTAAGAGCGATAGCTTTGCCCTTGTCCGATCGGGGGCGGGGGGGGGGGGTGGATGGAAGCTGTTAAAGCATTGAGTGCCTGTTTTTGTGGGCACTCCCTCACCATGTGCGACCCTCCGCACAAGAAGCATCCTCCAGGTTTTGAGGCCTTGCCTTTTGGGTTTGGCCCTTTGTGGGAACTCCTTTTCTTTTGTTCGCCCCCGAGCTCCTTCCCTCGAGAATGTTTTGGAGGGCGATTGCCTGAAGATTGTTTCCTTCTTCCCGGGTCTTCGGAGGAAACAAAGTCAGTGAGCCTTTCTGCAGCAGCAATTGCCCTGACTACATCGGTGACATTCCTTCGATTTAGTTCTTATTGAGCCCACGGCTTCAGACCATCGAGGAAACTGAACAGCTTGTCCTTCTCGGACATGTCTTGTATGTCCAGCATGAGTGCAGAAAATTGTTTGACATAGTCTCGGATAGAAGTACTCTGGCGGAGTTGTCTCAACTTCCTCCTTGCGACGAACTCTGTGTTCTCCGGTAGGAACTGAGTTCTCAACTCCCGCTTCAAGTCCTCCCATATGTCAACTCGACACCGACCTTGTTGGATCTCCTCCCAACGGGTTCGCCACTAAAGTTTCGCATCTCCGTTCAGATACATTGTTGCTATAGAAACTTTGGTGTCTTCAGAATCGGGCCTTGTAGCTCGAAAGTATTGTTCCATGTCGAATAGAAAATTCTCGAGCTCTTTGGCATCTCTGGCCCCTCCATAACCATGAGGCTCGGGTGCCCTCAAGTTTTGTGGTGGTGTAACGTGGGTGTTGCTTCCTCCCGCATTTAGTGCTCTAGTGAGCATAGCCACCCTTGAAGTGAGTTCCGCCACCACTTCCTGCAAGTGTTGCACGGAGTCTTTGGTGTCATCCGACAGTCGGTCGACTAGGGCCTCGACCTTATCGATCCTGGACTCCGCTTCCTCTTGCGAGCTCTCTACTTCGACAAGCCTTTGTTGGTCGTGGTAGAGTTCCTCCATGCTCGCTTCAAGAACATCCAGGCGGGTTTCCGCCGTTGTGAGTCTCTCCTTGTGACTCTTTTTCCCAGTTAGCGCTCCAGATTGCGCTTCCTTCGCTCGCGGAGAGTAGCCAACTTCTCGCTCATCACGTTCGCTGCCGCGCTCCTCTTGAGCGGCTCCAACAGCATGAGAGCGAGTGTGCACATGCAGTCCACCTGCGGCTGCTTGGGGCAAGGGTCCGGCTTGCCCCGTCTTGCTTGATTCGCCACGATGCTTTGCCATGGCGAAGTTGCGAAGTTCCTTCGCTACTCGCTCGAAGTGCTTGCCCGCTCTGATACCACAATGTCACGACCTTAGTTGGAATTGCCTAAGGCATGAGGCACCCTTGCTGCCAAGACACGAACTTAGCTTGCGTTGCCTAAGTCGCGCTTCGCCCTTGCGATATTGCTCCGCAAAGATCAGCCCAGTTGCAACCTCTTGCAGGTCCCGAAGGACCTGTAAAAGAGGAAGTTGATTAGTTCGAAAGAACGAGCGACGGATAAGTCCCGATGTCTCGCGAAAAGGGGAAGCTTTACAAGCAATTCCGCGAACACCTTGCGTGCACAAGAGAAAAGAGGGAGAGGGGGAAAACAAGGACTTTAGAGGGTTGAACGAACAGCTGCAAGTCCACAAACAGCTGCTCACCGGGTGCCGGGCGCGACAACAAGTTCCCGTCAAGGTAACGTGCGAACTTGCGAAAGGTTGTTCAACGCCCGACACTATACCGAAGCCCCATCCAGCCCGGTGCCACCCGGGGGGTTCCAAGGGGCTGAGATGGCTGACGTTTTGGTGAGCAGAGGCGGACTGCGAAGAGCAGCCCGTGGCACACGAAAACGGAGCTGTTTTGGGGCTGTTTTGCTCGGTTCGGTGAGCGGTCGCTTTGTAGCGCTGCAACTTGTTCGAACTTACATTTTTTACAAGCAAAATGACTCAAAACCAAGGCAAATCACGCTGCCAAACATTTGTACATGTAGGTGAGAGCGACAAACGGATCGTTGGACGGAGTTGTTGCGAGTGCGCAACGATCGTTCGTGACATATCGCTCAAAATTGTGTCATCCTATTATTCCTATATATGCAAAACTTGGGCATTAGTTTTGCAATTAATATGGATCTTTTCTCTTTTGGAAAAGCAATCACACTTGTTTTGCATCAAACACAGGTGAATTACAAGTAAGCAGAAGGTCATTAGCTGAAAGATGTCAAAATTAATATTAAATCTAGATAATCTTTGATCGACTTGCTTATTGTTTTGTGTTATGTATATTATATATCAATAAGATTGATTTGACACAATGTAATTTTTTAATTATGATGTCACCCGACTCTCACGCAATGCACCAAATTGTGGCACTGTAATTGATCATGTGTTGGGTGAGGATGTTCTGATTTCAAATACATTTTTTATTTGCCTAATCTGAATATTTGATGGAGAGTATAACCTTAAACCCTTTATCATATCACAGACCCTTAAGGAAACCTCAAGATCTGCAGAAAAAATGGAGACAATGGTGAGGAAGCTTCAACAGAAGTACAAAAAGGCAAGGGAGGATATGGGAAAGTGGGATGAGCTCCAATCCCGATTGCTCTCACTCTTCAAGAGTGCCACATCCATCATCAATAGACTGCAGGTTGTATTCTTTCTTTGACCTCTTTTTTCTCTTTACTTTATTTACTTCATTACTACCACTGATGTTGCTTCTTGTTCTATATTGGTTTGGTTATTTCATTCACTGCCTTCATTTCTACCAATAAGGTTGCTTCTTTCACTTTTCCAGAAGAAATGACTTTTTTCCCCAACACGAAGGGAGGATTTGGTTTTTATATGTAGGGTTGTTACTAGGTATTCTTTGCTTGAGTTTACCTGATCTATCCAATTTGTAGAGTGACTAACTTAACAGATGATACTGCTGATGAACAAGGCATTTTGGTCCTTTTATGGTTTTATCACATTTAACCTTTAGTAAGTCCCGAAGATAAGATTGATGGTACTGTTTGACTTCTGACTACTTAAAATTTCACATTTGTGTGAGCTTATACGATTGTATCCATATAGATTAATTCATTTGATCTGGCATATCTAGCTATCTTCAGCTACTGTACAAGTTTGATTTTATTTTCGTCATAAAACTGCTGCATGGTACAATGAACCATGGATAGAAAATCTCCTAAAAATTAGTTAGGAGTTCCTAATCATAATTTAGTATCCTTATCTCTGTTCTTTTAGCTAGGTGCTTGCAGAGGCTAAAAATTATGGTGTGTTGAGGAGCATATCTGGCATTAGAGAAGCACTTTTGGGGAAGCAAATGGAAACCCTGGAAATGATCTTTCGTTCCATGAGAGAGACAATGTAAGCTGTTCCACTGAGTAACATCATGTTCAAATTGTGATATAAGATAGTGTGTCTAACACATGATATAGGTTTTCTCCCATGTTGAAGTACTACAGCTGTTGTTGCCGTTTGATATAGTTCATTTAAATAGCAAAGTGTTATAAGAGACGTTGCCTACTTATATTAAAAAAAAAAACTCTGATGACATTTTGGTTGTCAATGTTGCCTAGAAAATTCATTTAGCATGTCCTTTTGGAGAAGGCAAAAAGGAAATATAGTAGTCTGCAACCAGGTTACCAGTTACAGCAATTGAATCCTAGGTAATGGTAATTTCTCCATTACCATAACAGTGTATTATAAACAACTGTAGTCACAATGTATTTTAGTTGAGTTGAAGATGTTCCTTTGATGTACTTAGCATTCAGAAACAACAACTGCCTCTGGTAATCTTAGTCTAACTGATGTTATATGTCCTGCAAAATGATAACAAGCAATTTAATTTCTGAAGTTCTTAGGACTCTATAGATGGTTCATGTTTTAAGAAATGAGAATAAGATTGAAAAGATCAGCTTGAAAATTCATCCAGCATTTGACGTAGGTTTTGGCTGGTTGTCACTGGCCTAACATAACCTTTCATTTTTTTCATCCAGGTTTGGGACCGGCATTGGTGGTGTTTTCTGCTTAATTAGATAAAGTAATTTATATTAGTCATTCTTCTTTAATTGTTAGACTAAGTATGAAGAGTCTAGTTGTGCACCTCTAATGAAAATTTCAGTCATACTATTGACCTGGAGCAGAAGTTAGCACTTGAAATAACCATTTACTTGGGAGTCAATTGTTGATATACTATTGTGAGCTATGTGTTTGGTTGGAGCAACTGCAAAAATTCTGAATGTCACTTGTGTGACAGTCATCTTTGAACAATTAGATTCAGTTTTTTGTCTTTTGGGTTAACCTTCGTTGTGAAAAATCAGGAAAGAGTTTCATGGCATTGTCTTGTCTCTTGAGAAGATTGCAAGGGATGCATGGCAACTGGTGAAAGGAGGATCAGCCCAAACTTCTAAGCAGATGAAAGTGCAGATTGGACTCTGGCCAAATATTACATATTGCTTGGGTGGGCTTAGGTCAATTTATGAGATGCACCAATCTGAGTAAGAGCTTTTCTTGGCTAATCATGTTTTCTTGGATATTTTACTTTATACATTTTTAAAGAGATGTAGATTTAATAAAGCTACTTTGGCTGTTACCTGTTCCTAATGTCGGAGATGTCTGAATCAAAATTTTGGATTATGGCATTGTTTGTGAATGGCAATTAATTGGAGGATTTGAGCTTGCAAAGCAGTTCTTCACCCATGATAATTTATTTTGATTTTTCACCAAGCAACCAACATTATTCATCAAAGGCTGGAGCCATATTTCTATCTTTGATAAAGATAAGAGCCTTTTTCTTCTGTTCATTCTTTTCTTTCCTGAGAAACCAGAAATGTCGGTAACTTGACAAGCTTCCGGCCATGTGAACCACTTTGGTATATGGAATTTTTTTTTTTGAAACAAAAGCAGCTATTAAAAAAGTGAAATGAAGAAAGTGAGAAGCTCGTTTTAAATAACAGAGCCAGGTAAGATGGAGTTAGCATGTGTATGAAATGAAGAAAGTGATCCAATATTTGATTTCTTCATTTAGGGCCAATTTAAAATCATTCAATTAACTTCTGCTGATTCATCATATAAAATGTGAAGCTCATGTCTCTTTTCTGTTAGGTACCAGATAGATCTAATTACTTTCATGGGTTTATTTCTGTTCTCTTTTTTCTTGGTAGTTTTTAGCTAATGGGGCTACAATGGATTTTGCATTTCTCAGGTATATTCTTAAATTATCAGTGGTATCCTCCTTGACATGGAAGTGTAGGTAAGTTGAACAGCCTTGTTGTTTTACTTGGATTTGATGCAAACATTAAAAGATGTGGAGGAAACTTTGGCTTAAAACAGATATGGATGATTACCATGCTCAACATATTAGCAATTTGAACTGCATTCATTATGGAGCTCAAACCAGTGTGAAATTGAGTAAGTTGTAAACATATCTGAGACTCGTCTTCTCAAGATAATGATAGTGCATGTTAGTAAATCTTGATATAGTAGTCAAATTGTGCCCGTTGGATTCATGGATGCCTGTTTATTATCCTTGCACTGTTCAGAATGGTGGAAGGTGCAACGATCATAAAGGGGTTAGAACTCCCATGATCATGAAGTACCTGGCATGCTTGTTTTATTTGAAAGGTGATTCTGATACCTGGGAAACATTGTTGTTATAAAGGCATGTTTCTGTCCATTATTTTTCACTTCTTCTGCTCTCAACAGTTCTTTCCACAATACGGCCACCCCGGCTCCAAATTCGGCGGTTCTGGTTTTGTTGAATTTGGAATCGGTTCTAGGAGATTCGGTTCCGGTTCAGAAACCGAAGATTTAGGTTTCGAACCGGAATTTTTAATTTTTTTCAAAATGTCCCTCTAATTAGTCATTATTAAATTGTCAGAAGGGGTAGATTCGTCATCTACAGGGGCATTTAGACTTTTCAATTTTTTGGTCGGTTTGGAACTAAACCGAAACTCTTAGTTCCAGTTGTAGATTCCAATAATCAGAATCAGAACCTGGTTTTGGTTTGGTTCGAAACCTTCGAATCGTTGATCTAGTTCGGATCTGATTCTTCATCAGTTTGGTTCCGGTTTGAACTGTGGTTGGATCTACCACCATATAAGGATATGGAGAGAGAGAAAATTAAGAATCCAAACAGCTCCTGATATTTATGCATTCTCCCTGACACCTGTGTTGTTTTCCGAGACAGTCCCACTGATGCTGCTGCATTCGGTCAGCTTTTGGTGGATCAGCCCAATATCCCAAAAGATGAAGGTATGAGGCAATTTACCCTGTGAAAATGTGCTCAAAGCTTCTCAGTGAATTGGTATGGACTATGTAGATAGCAGGGTGTTGGTTCTCATTGCTGTATCTACTTTGTGCAGTGCAAGCTGTCTATGACATAATATTTGCCGAGGAGATCTGCTGATTCCTCCTATTTTCTGCCATCCCTACACATTTTTATGGCCCGGCAGCTATGGTTGCATTTGGAGTTGGACTAAATGCGTGCTTATGCTCAAACTGTGAGGGCGAAACTGACTGCAATGTTCTTCTGTTCTGTGTTCATGCTTAGAGTTAGAGATGTCTTTACATATATATCATGTTATATAGCAGGAAGAATGTCCTCAGAAATCTCAACTCATTTGTGTCAAAAACTGCATCAAGTTACTCGTCTTTTTCAAGTTTATTTGATTGATGAAACCTAATTCTTAGATGATTTCATAGTTAATGTGGTACCATTTCACTCTTCTTTCTCTGGTTGCTTCACTCTGCCTACCGAAATATTTTGACCCGTCTAAATTTTTTGATCCAACAAAAATGCGAAATGCTTTCAGAAGTTGTAGTTTCTTTTTTCTGCAATCAAAACAAGGAGACTGGAGACAATTTCACAAGCTTGTAAAAAGAGCTAGAGTGATGATGAATAGTTGAGTTCACCGAGCCATGGGATAACTTAGTGGATTTGTCTTCCTGAGGCAATTGAACTACGAAGCAGTAATATAGAAAAGTGACTCATTATAATTCAAGATGGATGAAGGTGATAAATAGTTTTGTTGGTAAGACTTCATCAAATCATGGTAAGTTGCTAAGATCTTTTAAAAAGAAATTAAATATTATTGTCTTCTTCCTACTTCTTTTCTTCCACCATTATCTAATAATAGTATAGAAAAATGTTATCTTTGTTTTAACATCTCCTCCTCCTGTTGTCCTCCGTTAGAACACAAGTGTGATGCCTACAAACGAGAGTGGTGAGTTCAGATAAAATCTTCTCTCTCTCTCTCTCTCTCTCTCTCTCTCTCTCTCTCTCTCCTTCCTGTCATTATCTAATATTAAAACAAAAAGAAACAAATGTTGCCTTTAATCTTAGAGCACTCCATGTGCCTGTGTTGCACAAAATTGGTTAACAGAGGTGAGGCTCAGGAGATGGGATCAAAAGACATCTCTTCCTCTAGCCTCCCATAAAAGTTCTCTGATCAAAGAATCTCCCTTATCCCAATGCTGAGCATCTTCTTCTCGCTGATAATTCTTTAGTTTGTCTACTAGATTCACAGGACTGTCAACGTAGCGATTCCATAGGAGGATAATTCTCAGTGGACGTTGTCTTGAGTCTGTTAATAGAGAAATAATGTTGCATTATAGAGTTTTTGTTTGGAAACACACGTGTTGTTTGGGATAATGTGTCGCTAAGAGAAAGAGAGTTTGAATGCTGGAAGCTATATGCAAAAGCACAAAAGGAGGATGAGTGTCAGTTGGTCAGTTGGTCTGGGCTAAAGATTCTTGTGATTGACCTAGAAGGCTTCTATTATGTTGCTGAAAGAATTCCATTGTCTTATATATGTGGATAAAAAATGCTGATGAAGATTGTTCTTTTTGTCATTAGAGGTTCAAAATTTCAACCACTCATCTCTAAGAATGATCTTAAACACTGGACAAGATTGGATCGACTCTATCGTAGTAGTATGGATCACACAGATATTTTCAGGTAAACATTAAATGTTTGTAGACAAGGAAAACATTTATCCTAACTAGTCACTTGATAGTATAGTTAAAATAATAATAAAATTTTTGATAATTAGGTTATATGAGCATTAGTCTAATATAAAATATTTAAAAAATTATTGAATACTTTTTTTTAACTTAAATCAATAATAAAAATTTCATAAAGATCTTTAATTGTTTAATCGAAACTTTCATTTTGTACTTCATGAGTAATCAGAGCGTTAAGAGATTTGTGTCATAAATTTTACTCGTTTTTAATCTTTATCTAGATCGATGATTAAGTAAACGTCCAAACTCTCTTTTAATCACCGAGTATTGTAGCCTACATCAATAATATCCATTATTTTATTTTATTTTCAGATATCTTTTGGATTTATCTAATAAACTCATACATGATCGTTCCTAAACAACAGTATTAAAAGAAATAAGTATATATTTAATTCATTCTCCTTTCATCAAAACATTTCTCCATCTCAATCCTCGGAATTTTTTTATAACTTATGTCATAACAGTCGTCATCAATTGGTGAACTAAACTTAAAATAAAATTGAAAAAGTAAATTATAAAAACTTGAATTTGATTCGCCCCCTTGACTCGGTGACGTCATCCAACTTTCGGCTTTAGCGCACCGACTATTGTTGTAGTCTCACCTAAAGCGCGTGCTTTGTTTACCACCTCACCTCAGCGAATCGCTCATTGGTTGGCTTTAATCTCTACCTACCACCAGCCTCCCCTTCCTTCAAAACCCTCATCCATCGACATCAAAACCCTCTTCTGCTCCTCCTCATCCTCTATCGTTGCACATCGATCGATGTCGCCTCCTCCTCCCCCTCTCCGCAAAGAAGCGGCTCCCGATTGGGCCGCGCTACCTCCCGAGCTCCTTGCCTTCGTCGCCGAACGCCTCCGTCACAGCGTCGAGTATGTTCGATTCCGTTCCGTCTGTTCCCGCTGGCGCGCCGGCGCTCGACGCATCCCCTTTCCGCCTCTCCTCGCCTTACCCTTCGACCCTGACGCCGCTGCCCTCCCCTTCTTCGATCCCTCCCAGATCGCCTCATCCGCCGCGATCCACTCGCTCCCCCTCCCCGAGGCCCGCCATCAGGCCTTCCTCGGCTCCTCCCGCGGCTGGCTTTTCTTGATCGACGAGGCTGGCTCCGTCTCCCTCCTAAATCCCTTCACCCGCGCCAGGTTCTGCCTCCCGCCGGTCACCGAGAGTATCGCCCGCGCCTCCAGCTTGAGCGTCTCCAAAGTCGGCGACCGCTGGGTGCTCGACCACAGAAACGGCAAGCACCCCGTCACGCTGTACCACATGCGGAGCACTTTCATTTCGGAGGCGACCCTCTCCTCCTCTCCGAGCGAGGGAGACGAATGCGCCGTCATCATCGTGGCTGTTCTCGCTTCGTCCACTAAACTTGCTTTCTGCCGGATCGGAGACCGTGAGTGGACTCTCTTCAATACCGCCCTGCATAACTTTGTCAGCTCCGTTGCATACTGTGATGGTCGGCTCTATGCCGTGGACGCATTTGGAGAAGTTTGCGTCTGCGATGTCGGTATTTCCACACGCGCAACTTATATTTCGTCGCTGATGGTGCCTCCTGAACGTGACAGCTTCAGAATTATGGGGTTGAAGAAGGAACTGCTGCTGGTTGCTCATTACATGGACGGGGATTTCCCACATTTCAAGCATCATTACGAGATTTATAGGACTGATATTAAACGAAGGATGAAGTGGTACCGTGTGGATACCATCGGTGGTAGGACAGTGTTCTTGTCCGTCCATTTCAACTCAAATGGCATTGGAGGTGCATTCTATGGATGCAAAAGCAACGCCATGTATTTCTCCGAGCCTATTCGTGGTGGCCATGAACCTTCCAGGTCTCAGATTCACAAGATGGCAGTAATGGATGTAACGAATGGGTGTTTGGAGGTGATATCATGTAATTGTAACGTGCAATTCTCAAGAGAGGTTTTCTGGTTTACTCCTTGTCTCTACTGACAAGGTAATTTGGTTCTGGTTAGATTTGGTAATATCCGTTTGTCTTTGTACAGTATGCTTTGTTAGATATCATTGCAATTAAGCATCTGTCTCCAGTTACCACTGATGCCTGTTGTTTTAATTCTCGTATGCATTGATGATTTTGGTTAGTTTCATTTTATTTATGCATGTATTAAATGTTTTAGTCTCAATGAACAAAGATATTGTGTTGGATAAACATAACGGTGCAAGTTTCTCATTTGAAACAATTCTAAGCTATGCATCAAAAGATTTATCTTAGATTTTTTTATCATACTTGTGTCTTCATATATAATTTTTTTAAATCATTTCATTCATTCATATGTATAGTATAGAGGGTGTTTGAAACTAAGTTCAACGATATTCTATAAATTGAAATCAATAATAAAACTCTTATTTAGGTTTTTCAATACGTATAATTTGTTCCATTAAATATTTGATCTCTCTTGATTGTCAAAAAATATTATTTAGTTTCTCTTGGGTGTTAAATCAACGGAGACAAACTTGGCTCTAATACTAACTATTAGGATGAAAATCGACACTAAGAGGGGGGTGGGTATGAATTAGTGCTTTCATAAAACTTTCGACGATTCAAAAATTTTGTTCGATAAAACTCGTATCAAAAAGCATTTAAACATAGAGAGCAAGTGAGAGTAATAGCAAGTAAATCAATAAGTAATGATAATGAAAAGCATAAAGAAAATACAAATCAAGTTTATAGTGGTTTGGTTATCATGACTTATGTCCACTCTTAATTCCTCTTCACTCGAGGTCACCGATTTTCACTACCAATTTTCTTTCAATGGACGAAGATCAACAATCCTCGTACAACTCTTTTTCCTTTTCACAAGCTCAGTAGAGAACCTTTACATTCCTCTTTTATAAATATTTCCACACATACTTCCCTTATGACTATCTCTAAGCTCTAGGAGGAGGGACACTAAACTTTAAAAGAGATTACAACTTTTTTTTTTTTCAAGGATTCTTCTTCTCTTACTACTCAGTTTCTTATATGAACTAAGCAGGGATTAGTGGAGTATTTATAGGCCCCAAATAGATTCAAATCTAGAGTCAAAATCGTCTTATCTCGGGTTTTTAGGCTATTGAACGGTACCACCATTAGTTAGTACTAGGCAGTATCATTACTTGCCAGTCTAACATTGGGCGGTACCACTGTCCAGTCTGATGGTATCATCGTCAAGTCTAGTGGTATTATCACCTGACACATTAACACTATGCGATACCATTGTCTAGTTTGACAGTACCACCACTTGATAGTCTCATAGATTGGACTTTTGATTTTTTTAGCTCATGGGTGGTTCCATCGCCAGTTTGGCGGTGCCACTAATTGACCCAACTTTTGAGTCATTGAATGAGCTTTTCTCTTGACCCTAAACAGCCCCAACTCCAATCCAATGGGCTCCTAATTGAGTTATCTTGGTTACACCCAAAACTAACTCAATTAGACCTAAACTAACTCGATCTAGACACAATCGATTATAAGCGTGAATCCAATATTGTCCGGCATGTCATTGGTTTATCCGGCGTTTCGTTTGATCCTTCGACGTATTGTTCAATTAGCATGTTGACCTTCCGCAACTTTCAATCTTCTTGGCGCAATGTCCGATTCTTCGATTCGATACCCGAACTTATGGTACGAAGTCCTTCCGGCATGTCGACCATTCCTCTAGCTCAACGTCCAATCTTCTAACATATTTTACTCCGGTTTGGTTTCTTCCTACTTTAATCGAATTATCTTTTCTTGATCGAGGATAGTTCTCCATCACTCAAATGCACTTTACATCATAATTTTATCAATTGATTTTATCATCAAAATTCGAGATTCAATAATACGGTATGTTTTACCAAATTAAATGAAAACAAAAAATTTGCAGTAAGTACTCTTTCACATGACTTATGTCTTCCCACAACATAAGGCAATTATATAATCAAGACCAAGGTAGATGCTGTAAGAAACTGAGCAAAAGATGTTCAAATAGATGAAATTCCACAATTACGTGATCAAATAAATAGTTGAAATAATAAGTCCAACTACTACTAGTTTAAGGATTGTATCGGGTTTTTATATTTATTTTTTTCAGCATAAAAAGACAATATCACTTTATATTGATTTGAAGGTACATAGGACTACGTGATCCTAATACTATTAATTTTCTATCATGTGTTTTTGAGTCATTTGGTTTTTGCCCATATCAAGTTCATGAATCGATAATCCCCATCATTAAGTACGATACTACCATCCGCTAGATTAGGATTCACTTGTTCCACCTGTATTATATTGGGCCTAACAATATTATCACGCGTTCTAAAATGTGTATTAAATTATTATTAATCTACATGGAAATGTTTCCTGTCTGCCCGACTTAGACATATCAAACTGAGGGATCAAATTATCTTTGAATCAGATACTTCTGCTACGTGCAGATAAATTATCTTTTGATAAATCTAGCTCTTTGAAAGATTTCAATGTATATGAACAAATTCAAATAAACTCTATGAATGGATTGAATGTTAAAATCATATAATTATTGCCATAACTCTTATCATTGTCACCACTACTCTCATTTATCACGAGCTACTTTATTATTAAATAAAAAAATTGATGTTTTCTTTCTAAAAATAATTTTTTTTTTAAAAATCTCTATGATTATTCCCTTATCCACTTATATCGCTAGGCTTCATAGCAACACTGTTTATAGAAAAAGAAACAATTCACAAGTTAAATTGTATATAAATATATAATGGGGAAGGAAGAAAGTCCAACCACAGAAATTTTTCAACAAAGTTAAAAGTAAGAGTATCTGATTAAGAAAACTAATAAATATTGAAATAATAAATTAAAATATTATGTCTAAGAAATAAGTCTTGAGCAATGATCATGATCATGATCATGATCATGAACAAACTTAACATACCCTCTTTTGGCCCAACTGAGCAACCAGATGAAATTAAACAACACAATTGAAAATGAAAAAAAAGAAAATATTTATTTATAGAGTTTCCAAGTGTCTTGGAAAGCACCTTGAAGGGTATTGCTCCCAGGGACACACCTTTCAATAGGGTGATTACTGTAACTATCCAAAATTTATCAAATCCAATATAAGAAATTATACCTTCAGATAAGAATGTATAATATAAATAGGAGAAAAAAAAAGGGTAAGGCATCCTTCTTAGGAAAAATCATAAAAGAAAACTAAAAATCATATATTTATCGTATATAGAAAAATAAATATTAACAAGTTGTTCTACTTATAATGACACCTTAAAGAAAATCTCAGGAAAGTCATTGTAACTATCCAAAATAAATAAAATCCAATGTTAGAAATTATTCCTTCAAAATGGAATGTATAATAATATTAAAAAGAAAGAAAAAAAAAGGGTAAGGCATCCTTCTTAGTAAAATCATAAAAGACCTATCAAAATCATATATTTAGAAAAAATATCATCAAGATATTCCACTTATAAAGACATCTTAAAGAACTTCTCATGTATAGGAAAGTCATAAATGATAACTTCAAAATAGTTCTCAAACCAAATTTTCATTAGTTGCATATTTTAATACAAAAAATTGAAATAATTAATTCTATCGAGTAACAATCTAAATCATACTATAAAAGAATAAAAATATATAAAATCTATAAGTAGGTCAAGAACATGATAAAATTATATATATATATATATATATATATATATATATATATCATAATGATAATGCCAAATATAGTTATTTGTTATGCACGAAGTCGATCCAATAGAACTAAGTGTTTATGATAATTGGATGAGGGAAATGTTGATCATGATGCCACATACACAAGAACTATTGTTAGGGACATATGACTCTTTGTACCATAGTTCAAAAAAAGTAATCGGAGAGTGGAAGAAGAAGAAGAAGCAGAAACATTCATTCCGATGAAAGAATATAATGATTTGGAGAAGAAATTTTTTTCTTTGAATGTTAAAGTGAAGAATGATTTGTTTTGTGTTCTAATTAAAAATAAATTTAATTAGATTTTTATAGGTGCATGATATTTGGCATACACTCGAAAACACACATGAAAGTAAAAATAGAGTTAAAAAGTCTAAAGTCTAAAGTTAATCTTTTGATGTATAGTTTTGAATTATTTCAAATAAAACCAAACGAAACCATTGGAGATACGTATACCCGTTTTACGGATGTCGTCAATGGTTTGAAAGCACTTAGTAAAAGTTGTTCTAATTTTAAACTTGTTAACAAAATACTAAGATCCTTTCCAAAAAATTAGGATTTAAAAATAATAGCAATACAAGAGACAAATGTCTTGAACAATTTTTCTCTTAAAGAACTTATTAGGTCTTAGATTCTTGAAGAACCTATGAAATGACTTGTATCGAGCATGATGAACATAAGAATAATCTTTCAAAAAATAAGAAGGGTCTGACACTTAGAACAAAAGAAGACCACTTAGGAGAAAACTCAAGTGATGATGATGATGACCTTGAACTCCTCACAATAAAATTTAAGAAGTTCATAAAACAAGAATCTAAGAATAAAAATAAACTTAAAAAGAATAAAATAACTTACTATGAATGTAATCGATTGGGGCACTTCAAAAGCGAATATCTGCAACTAAAGAATAAGCTACAAAAGAAGAAAAAAACACTCAAGGCGACTTAGGACGATTCAAGTGCATCCCAAGACGATGAGCAAACCGACAAAGAAGAGGTGGCGAACTATGCCTTGGTAGCTTTGGACAATTAGGTAAGTGGCTCAACCAAAACCCCTTTACATTAGTATAAAATTATTTGATGCATTTCATGAGTTATTTTTAAATTAGTATATAAAATATAAAAAAAAAATTATGCTTCTCTTTCTAGTGATTTTGAAAATTTGAGCATGACAATTGCATATTAACTTCTTGCTTTAAGTATAAAAAGTTAGATTCACTTAACAAGAAAATTGTATTACTATAATAAACAAAATAATTTTGATTAAATATACTTTATGTTTAATAAATTCATGCTTGATGACTTAATGATGCATGATGATTTGAAGTAATGATGATTTTTATGATTTATAGTTTATTGATCTTGATAACTCTTATGATAAATCTTATTTTTCGATTTTAAGATGATGCATACTTTTGTTTGATATAAAAGACACAAGTATGCTTGTATGAAATAAATCACATAAATTGAAACACATAAAAAGGGAAATGCATTAATGAATCTATTTATATCATTTTGAATCTCTTAAAAGTGATTTTGATGATTTGAATTTAAATGAGTTTTATCTATATCATGATCTTGAATTCTCGAAATTATAACTTGAGATTTTCTTTATATAAATCAAGACCCCTTACTCTTTATTCTTGTATGATTCTTGTATTTTATTAAAAAAATATTTATCCAAATGAATCATGATTTTCTAAGATTTATTTTTGATTATTTAAGAAGAGATTTATCAAAATAAATCATGTTTTTTGGTATTCACATGATATTTGATATTATCTTTCATGACATAATTTTCATTATGTATAATTCTTTTGTATTTATGGTTATAAACCTTATGTTACGGGTAGAGCATTAATGTAAAAAGAAAAAATTATACCATTGTATTCTTCCACTCTTCTTCTTTCTTGTTTACAATGACAAATAAGAGAAAGAAAATTACTAGCATATCAAGAGAACCAAAATTGCTAGCTTGAATATCAAACTTAGGCATGTTAAATCTCTCAAATGCCCAAATTCTTCTTTTACATTTTTTGAATCATGATATTGATTTCTCGATTTTGATGACTTGAGATTTCTTATACATAAATCAAGTTTTCCTATATTTCTTTTTACTATAAAGAAGTTTTTATCCTAATCATGATCTTGATTTCTTGATATTTGATACTTGAGATTTTTTTTATGAATCAAGATCTCTTATTTGATCTTTTATGTTTCTTTTTATCATTTACTAAAGAGAAAAATTATCCAAATGAATCATGATTGTTCTTTTTATTACAACGTAAAAGTTTTCTATGAATCAAGATTTTTTCCTTTTACTAAAGAAGAGATGTACTCAAATTAACCATGATATGTCACTTGACTTCTTGATGTTTATAACTTGAATTTTATTATGTATAATTTTACCTTGTATTGATGATTTGTATATCTCATGATATGATTGAATCATTGATGTAAAAAAGAGAGGAAAATTATACTATTGTATTCTTCCCTTCTCTTTGACAATAACAAAGGGAAAGAAAAGTCTTGCTAGCTTGTACATCGCAAAGAAAAGAAAAATTACTAGCTTGCATATTGTAAAAGAATGCAAAAATTACTATGTCGCGCATCTCAATAAGTAAAACTTGTAAACTTATCTCAAAAGAGAAGCAAGAATTGTTAGCTTGCAATCTTAAGAGAAGCAAAATTGCTATCTTAAGAATCAAAGAATTGCTAAACTTGTACATCTCTAAAACTTGCTAGCTTGTATATTGTAAAATAATGTAAAATTTATTATTTATTATTTTGTATTCTTTTTCAAAAACTTACTAGCTTAAACATCACAAAGAAAAGCAAACATGCTGTCTTGCACATCTCAGGAAAAGCAAAAATTTTACTAATTTTTATATATCAAAAACTTGCTAGCTTACATGTTCAAAACTTGCTATCTTACTAGTTTACATATTTCAAAAATTTGCTAGTTGCACTTTTCTCCTTTTTGTTGATGATAAAAGGGGAGAAGTTATGATGATGATATGAAATTATGCATGAAATACTCATGATATTATGATGATATATATAATGAAAAGTTATAATGATAATACATGGTAGGATGTAATATTTTGATACCATGATATTTATGATTTGGAATGATATGATTAATTGGTTCTTTCAATATTCATGATGATGCATGCAATGTTGAAATAGTCATGATTTTCTAAATTCAAAGTTTCTATCAATATGAAATATTGATAAGGGAAGTTTAGTTTAAACTCTGTCATCAATTGGTTGTCATCATCAAAAAGGGGGAGATTGTTGAATCTCGAATGTTGATGATGAAATCAATTGATGATTTTACGATCTAATCTGTGTTTTAAGTGACGCAAAACTAACTTCGATTAGAAAAGGCAAATTGATTAAAGTAGAAAGAATCAGACATTAGGCCGGAGTGAATATGTCAGAAGACTGAACGTCAGTTGGATGATCAATCGAAGTGATAGAAGTGAATATGACTTTGTACCATGAGTTCGGGCATCTAGTCGAAGGATCGGACATTACGCCAAGGAGATCAGAAGTTGCGGGAGGTAAACATGCCGATTAGGCAATATGTCGAAGGAGAGGATGATGCGTCGAAGGATCGAACGAAGCGTCGGATGAACGAGTGACATACCGAATAATATAGAATTTCAGTCTTGTAATCAGTTATCTTAATTGGTCACAGTTATGTTATAATTGAGTTAGTTTCGGATGTAACCATGCCAACTCAATTAGGGGCCCATTGGGCTTGAGTTGGGAATGTTTTGGGCCAAGTGGAAGGCACATTCGGTCACCTAAGGTTAGGTGGAATCACCTATGAGCTAGAAAAGTTAAGAGCACACTTTTCCAAGCTGTCAGGCGGTGGTATCACCCAGACATAGTCTCCTAGACTATGTTAGGCGATGGTGCCGCCTAGTTATTGAATCTTAAATTTTGATGATAAAATCAATTGGTGAGTTAATGATCTAATCCATGTGTTGAGATAAGCAATGCAGGATTAACTACAATTATGAGAAAGGCAAAATGATTAAAGATGAATCAAAGTTGGGTCGGAGACAATGATCGAGCATTGGGCCCGATGAATCAAGAGATGTTAGGATTAAAAACGGCACTAAGAGAGGGGGGGTTGAATTAGTGCAGTGAAAAAATTGTTGATTTCAGAAATTATTCATTTCGATTAAATCCGTTTCGGAAAGATATTAGACTTGAAAGAGCACATAAAAGTGTAAAAAAAAATTTATAGAAGTTTGCAGTAATGTAAATTGCTCAAATAAAATGTAAACCAGAATTTAGAGTGGTTCGGTTGTTGTGACCTATATCCACTTTTGATTCCTCTTCCGTCGAGGTCACTAGCATCCACTAATGACCTTCCTTCAATAGGCGAAGACCAACCACCTTTTATAACTCTTTCTCCTTTTACTGGGTTTAGGAGATAACCCTTACAAGCCTCATGTTGGGCTGACAGCCCAAATTCAACCCACAGCCCACACCCCCACTTAACCTAACCCTAATTAATATTAGGGGGGTGTGGTGGCTGCGTTTTAGGAGTAGAAAAGAGGCTATAAAAGGGCAGCAACGAGGGTAGTAAGCCATAATCTTTGCAGCACCAAAGAGGAGAAGTAAAGGGCAGAAAAGTAAAGAGAAAGAAAGGGAAGAAGACAAGGACAACGCAGAGAGATTGTTCTCAATCATCTAGCAGTGTTCTCATCTCAGGTTAGATCAAATCTATAGTAGACTCTTGCTGTGATTACTTGGGGAGGTTTTAGATATTGTGGGCAATGACGTGATCCTTATATCCCAGTTATTCTCTTGTGATTGTTGCTAGGGTTTAGGGCAAGAGATTGAGATTTGTATATTCATTATTCTCATAGTGGAGTATCTCTAGTTTGCCTCGTAGTTTTTACCCTTCACATTGGAGGGGTTTTCCACGTATATCTTGGTGTTTCATTTGATTGTGCTTCCATTTAATTCCGCTGCGTATTATGGTCTTCTAGTACTTGTTCATATATAAAGGTTATTCTGCATATCCCCATCAACTGGTATCAGAGCAGGATTGTAGTGATTTAATTTGTATTTGAACATGGAGGCCAGTAATGTTTCTCGCATGATTAGTTTAAATGAAAATAATTGGATGATATGGAAACCAAGAATGGAAGATCTCTTGTATTGCAAAGATTTGTATGGACCTTTGCAGGGGGATAGTGCAAAACCCACAACTATGACAGATGATGAGTGGAAGAGGTTAGATCGAAAAACAGTTGGGTTTATTCGACAGTGGCTTGAAGATAGTGTCTTTCACCATGTTTCTACTGAAATTTCTGCATATTCTCTTTGGAAAAAGTTGGAAAGTCTCTATGAAAGAAAAACAACTAGCAACAAAGCTTTTTTGATTAAAAAACTTGTGAACCTAAAATATAGAGAGGGTGCTTCTATTGCTGAGCATTTGAATGAAATGCAGAGTATTATTAACCAGTTATCTTCTATGAAAATGTCTCTTGATGATGAGTTGCAGGCATTGGTACTTCTCAGTTCATTACTAGAAAGTTGGGAGACATTAGTGGTTTCCCTTAGTAATTCTGCGCCAGATGGTGTTGTCACTATAAATCAAGTAACAAGCAGTTTGTTGAATGAGGAGTTGAGAAGAAAGAGTTTAGCAACATCTCAGAATGATTCACAGGCACTTATCTCAGAGAACAGAGGAAGGTCAAAGTTTAGAAGCAGTTCACGCATGGGTAGGAGCAAGTCAAGATCAAGAAAAGATATTGTTTGCTATAACTGTGGTGAGAAAGGATATTACAAGAACCAATATAAGCAACCTAAGAAGAGCAAGAAAAAGGGAAAAGAAGTAACTTTAACTTGTAAACTTGTAATTGCCCTTTGCTTCTTCGAATTATATTTACACTTTACTTATAAATTACTTATTTATTGAGACGATACGCCAGGAAGGACTGATTTGAGGATGAGGAATTACCATATTCGCTTGCTTTCTTCCTTTCTGTCCTTAGCTTAGTACAATAGAAAACTTTTTTACTTTCATTATTCGAAGCGTTTCAACAAACGAAATAGTTATCAATTGATATGAGATCTAAGACCTAAGTAAAGTATCTTATTGGAAACTTCTTGAAAACTTCAAAAAATAAGAAATTTCAAACAAATGATTTAATCTATTGCCATTAAATAAAGTGGAAATTAAATTAATAAAAAGAAATCGATCAAAAAAAGGCAAGTGAAGTGATATAAAAAGAACTCTGTTCTTTGTTAGTCCTATCCATAAGAGAGGGGAGCATATGAAAAATGTAATCGATTCTTTCGTTTCCTTGGGTCACTGGCCATCCGTCGGGAGTTTTGGGTTTAATATCGATATTTTAGCAACAAATCCAATAAATCTAAGTGTAGTGCTTGGTGTATTGATTTATTTTGGAAAGGGAGTGTGTGCGAGTTGTGTATTTCAAGAATAAGTTTGATCCATCCAACTGCACTTTATTTATGGTATTTATAGGAGAAATAGGAAAAAGGTGCACGATCTCGACGAATTACTTCTGAATAAATTAAGAAATCATATGTAAGAACCATAGCATTTCGTGACTTATTGGTAAATCCACTTTGATTCTCTATCAACCAATAATGTGAGACCATTAACATGGTTAAAGCTAAATTGTTTAAAGTCCAGGTAAAACATGGTACTCTTTCTACCACTTCTACCACTACGTTAGTAACGAAATGGTTAAAAAAAAATAGTTGGTAATTTATTTGATTTGATATAGAACACTCATATCGATAAAAGAATTTTAACCATTTACTAGAAAAATGAGCACTTTGCTTTTTTTATCTAATGCCGAAATGACGACCTATGTATAAAAAAAGAGGAATTTTTGGACTTGAAGAAACAAATAAAAAAATATAATAATAATTATTTTCATTTTTAAAAAATAAAAAATGAAATAGAATTCTAAAAATTAAAATGATAAATAAAATACAAAACAAATATAAATAAAATAAGATATGGGAATACCCATACCATAAATAAAATACAAATAAAGAAACAACTTTGCTGACAATTCTATATTTTTGTCTGGTCTAGTCGGAAGAGTCCTCCTGATATTCTCGTCTTGTATTAGTTTTGACATCTTTGAATACAAACAGAAAAGATAGGGTAGGCTCATTACATTAAAAAAGATATGGGAATACCCATACCATAAATAAAATACAAAACAAATATAAATAAAATACAAATAAAGAAACAACTTTGCTGACAATTCTATATTTTTGTCTGGTCTAGTCGGAAGAGTCCTCCTGATATTCTCGTCTTGTATTAGTTTTGACATCTTTGAATACAAACAGAAAAGATAGGGTAGGCTCATTACATTAAAAAAGATATGGGAATACCCATACCATAAATAAAATACAAATAAAGAAACAACTTTGCTGACAATTCTATATTTTTGTCTGGTCTAGTCGGAAGAGTCCTCCTGATATTCTCGTCTTGTATTAGTTTTGAAATAATTGAGCGTGAGAGCCAAATGAACGAAAGATTCATGTTTGGTTCGGGAAGAGATCATGAAGTTTTGAAATTAATGGTAAGATAATCTACTCTGATATTCTCGTCTTGTATTAGTTTTGACATCTTTGAATACAAACAGAAAAGATAGGGTAGGCTCATTACATTAAAAAAGATATGGGAATACCCATACCATAAATAAAATAAATAATTGAGCGTGAGAGCCAAATGAATCGAAAGATTCATGTTTGGTTCGGGAAGAGATCATGGAAGTTTTGAAATTAATGGTAAGATAATCTACTTTCATTAAATGATTTATTAGATAATAAAAAACAGAGGATTTTGAATACTATTCGAAATTCGAAAGAATTACGTAAAGGGGCCATTGAGCAGCTCGAAAGAGCCCGGGCTCGCTTACGTAAAGTGGAAATGGAAGCAGATGAGTATCGAATGAATGGATACTCTGAAATAGAACGAGAAAAATAAAATTTGATTAATGCCACTAGTAATAGTTTGGAACAATTAAAAAATTACAAAAATGAAACCCTTCAGTTTGAACAACAAAGAGCGATTAATAAGGTCCGACAACGAGTTTTCCAACAAGCCTTACAAGGAGCTCTAGGAACTCTGAATAGTTGCTTGAATAGCGAGTTACATCTCCGTACGATCCGTGCTAATATTGGCACGGTGGAGGGTGGTGATTATTTGATTTTGTCTCCTACAGAGTCAAAAGATAATACTACAACTACAGTGCAGGGTGGTGATTATTTGATTTTGTCTCCTTCTGATGATATTTTTTTTTGTGTGTCAGGATCTTGAGTGGGTGATTGACACAGGTGCTTCTTATCATGCTACACCACGGAGGGAGTTTTTTTCTACATACAGGTCTGGAAATTATGAAGATGGGTAACTATGGCACAGCAGATATCATTGGAATGGATGATATCCATTTAAAGACCAACCTTAGCTGCAAGTTGGTCCTTAAGGGTGTGAGGCATGTGGTTGACTTGAGACTGAATTTAATTTCAGTTGGAAAACTAGATGATGAAGACTATGATAGCAGATTTCATAGTGGGCAATGGAAGCTTAGTAAGGGTTCTCTTGTTATAGCTAGTGGAAAGAAATGTCATACTTTGTACAGGTTGCAGGCTAAAGCTTATAGCGAGCAGTTAAATGCTACAGAGAAAGACTTCAGCATGGAGTTGTGGCATAGGCGACTGGGACACATAAGCGAGAAGGGGCTGCAAGCTCTTTCCAAGAGAGAGGTATTACCAGATCTCAGAGGTATACATCTAAACCCTTGTATTGATTGTTTGGTTGGCAAACAACATAGAGTTTCATTTGCTAATCCTGCTTTGTCTAGAAAAATGCATGCCTTAGACCGTGTTTATACAGATATATGTGGTCCTTTGAGAACAAAAACTCCTGGTGGATCTGTTGATGTTATTGGTATAAGTGGTGCATTTTATTTTGTCACTTTTATAGATGATTTTTTCAGAAAAGTTTGGGCCTATGTTTTGAAGACCAAAGATCAGGTGATTAATATCTTCAAAGAGTTTCATGCTAGGGTTGAAAGGGAGACAGAAAGGAAATTGAAATGCATAAGGTCAGATAATGGTGGTGAGTATATAGGATTATTTAATGATTATTGCAGGTCACATGGGATCCAACATGAGATGACAGTTCCTAGTACACCTCAGCATAATGCTATTGCAGAGAGGATGAACCGCACCATCATGGAAAAGATCAGATGTATGCTTTCATAGGCTAAGCTACCCAAAAAGTTTTGGGATGAGGCTTTGAGGACTACAGTTGATGTGATCAACTTATCACCATGTACAGCCCTAGATGGTGATGTTGCAGAGCATGTATGGTCAGAAAAAGATGTTTCCTACAAGCATTTGAGAGTGTTTGGTTGTCGTGCATTTGCACATGTTCCAGATAATGAGAGGTCCAAGCTGGATGGTAAGTCTAAAGAATGTATTTTTCTTGGTTACTCACATGATCAGTTTGGTTACAGGCTTTGGGATCCAGAAAAGCAGAAGGTGTTCAGAAGTAGAGATGTAGTTTTCTTTGAGGATCAAACCTTTGAAGATTTGAAGAAGAAGACACCGGCCAAGACTTCTGTAGAAGGATTAGCAGATTGTGACCCAGTTATTCCTCCAGTATATCAGGGTGATGGGGGAGATGTGCAGGAAGATAGTGTAGAGCCTAATGTTGATCTACCTGCAAGACATGTTGAGCAAGAAGAAGTTGGAGAGCAAGTTCTAACAGAATCTCAGTTGAGAAGATCTTCTAGACAACGTCAACCTTCCAAAAGATACTCTACAGATGAGTATGTGATGCTTACTGATGCAGGTGAACCAAAGTGTTACCAGGAAGCAGTTGAAAGTGAGCAGAAAGAGAAGTGGTTAGTTGCTATGCAGGAAGAGATGGATGCTCTTCAGAAGAACCACACTTATGATTTGGTACTGCTACCAAATGGAATGAAGGCCTTGAAGAACAAGTGGGTTTTCAGGTTGAAGACTCAAGAATATTGTTCTCAACCAAAGTACAAAGCTA
This sequence comes from Musa balbisiana, assembly GCA_004837865.1. NCBI lineage: Eukaryota > Viridiplantae > Streptophyta > Magnoliopsida > Zingiberales > Musaceae > Musa > Musa balbisiana. The sequence goes on along the minus strand of PYDT01000143.1, from coordinate 4,299 downwards.
GATTGGTTGTGAAAGGCTTTGGTCAAAAGAAAGGTATTGACTTTGAAGAGATATTTTCTCCTGTTGTTAAAATGTCTTCTATTCGTGTTGCTCTTGGTATTGCTGCTAGCCAGGACTTGGAGGTTGAGCAGTTAGATGTGAAGACAGCTTTCATTCATGGGGATTTGGAGGAGAAAATTTATATAGAGCAACCATAAGGCTTCATAGTCAAAGGTAAAGAGAACTTTGTCTGCAAGTTGAAGAAGAGCTTGTATGGGCTGAAGCAAGCTCCAAGGCAGTGGTACAGAAAGTTTGATTCATTTATGATAGAAAATGGATACAAAAGAACAGCTTCAGATCATTGTGTGTACATCAAATGGTTTGGTGATGATTTTATTATTCTCTTACTTTATGTTGATGACATGCTTATTCTTGAGAAAGATATGTCTAACATTGACAGGTTGAAGAAGTAACTGAGTAAGTCTTTTGCAATGAAAGACATGGGGCTAGCAAAGCAAATACTGGGTATGCAGATTTTTCGTGACAGGAAAAATAAGAAGATTTGGTTGTCACAGGAGAAATACATCGAGAAGGTATTAGAAAGATTCAGTATGAGCAATGCAAAACCAGTTGGTTCTCCTCTTGCAGGTCACTTCAAGTTGTGCTCAGAACAGAGTCCGTCAAGTGATGAGGAGAAGGAGAAAATGCAAAAGGTTCCTTATTCTTCAGCAGTTGGAAGTTTAATATATGCAATGATATGTACGAGGCCGGACATCACATATGCAGTTGGTGTTACTAGCAGATTTCTTGCAAATCCGGGTAAAGAGCACTGGGTAGCAGTGAAGTGGATTTTTAGATATCTTAGAGGGAGCTCTATGGTTTGTTTAAGCTTTGGAGGTGGACCACTTGTGTTGACAGGTTACACAGATGCAGATATGGCAAGAGATATAGATACGAGGAAGTCTACTTCAGGTTATATACTTATTTTTGCAGGGGGAGTTGTATCATGGCAATCCAGGTTGCAAAGGTGTATTGCTCTCTCCACCACAGAAGCAGAATATATTGCTGTTACAGAGGTATGTAAAGAAATGTTATGGATGAAAGAATTTTTATAAGAATTGGGGCTGAAATAGGAAAATTATATGGTGCATTGTGACAGCCAGAGTGCCATCCGTTTATGTAAGAACCCAATGTTTTATTCCAAGTCAAAGCATATAGATGTCAGATACCACTGGATTCAAAATGTATTTGAAGAGAAGCAGTTACAACTTCAGAAAATTCACACAGATGACAACGGAGCAGACATGTTGATAAAAACTTTACCAAAAGAAAGATAGGAGATATGCCGACAGCTGGTCGGCATGGCTTCACATTGAGGAGTCATGAGATAGCCTCTCTCATGGGCTGAAGGGGGAGGTTGTTGGGCTGACAACCCAAATTCAGCCCAATGTGGGCTAAATCAGCCCACACCCCCTCTTAACCTAACCCTAATTAACATTAGGGGGGTGTGGTGGCTGCGTTTTAGGAGTAGAAAAGAGGCTATAAAAGGGCAGCAACGAAGGCAGCAAGCCATAATCTTTGCAGCACCAAAGAGGAGAAGAAAAGGGCAGAAAAGCAAAGAGAAAGAAAGGGAAGAAGATAAGGACAACGCAAAGAGACTGTTCTCAATCATCTAGCAATGTTCTCATCTCAGGTTAGATCAAATCTACAGTAGACTCTTGCTGTGATTACTTGGGGAGGTTTTAGATATTGTGGGCAATGACGTGATCCTTGTATCTCAGTTATTCTCTTGTGATTGTTGCTAGGGTTTAGGGCAAGAGATTGAGATTTGTATATTCATTATTCTCATAGTGGATTATCTCTAGTTTGCCCCGTGGTTTTTACCCTTCACATTGGAGGGGTTTTCCACGTATATCTTGGTGTTTCATTTGATTGTGCTTCCATTTAATTCCGCTGCGTATTATGGTCTTCTAGTACTTGTTCATATATAAAGGTTATTCCACATTATATCCCCATCACCTCACTCCTCTTTTTTGAATGGTTACAAAGCTAAGAGAGGGAGGAGGAGGACTCTTCTCACTTTTATAACACTTTTAATACCCCAAACACTTAGAATTTTTCACACTATTGATTACACTTTGTTACCCTTTCATACAGAAAAGGGTGGGGTGTTTATAGGACCCAATAACTTCTGAATTTGAGCCAAAAAGTATCACTTTTTCGGATTTCGGGGTACTGACAATACTATCGTCATTATTGGGTAGTACTACTGCATGTAGACTGACACTGGGTGATACTACCACTTAGTTTGGGCAGTACGACCGCTTGATAGCGTTCGGAGACTAAGCTCTAGCGATATCACTGCCCAGAACACTTGGGAGACATAGTCCCAAGCAATGCCACCACCCCAATCTGGCGATGCTATCGCTAAACGAGGTCTAGCATCCTGGTTAGGCTTTGAATCCGACCCAAACCAGCCTCACTTAAGGCCCAATTGGCCCCTAGCAAAGTTGATGGGATTATATTCCAAATCACACTCTAATTATATGCTAACTACGATTCTTAAGACACATTCTAAGTAAATCAATTTTGGTTAGTCTTGGTTTCTTCCGACGAGCTTCTGGCGAACTTTCGAGGATCTCTTGGTAATGTTCCAATGGAGACCCGGCAAGCTTCTAGACTTTACGATGACCTTTTTGGTGAGTTCCGATGAGCTTCTTTGTTAGATACTTGGATGTCTCAATTACTTCCGATAGAACTTCCGACGAGCATCTGGCCTTCTAACGAACTCTCGAACTCCTAACGAAATCTCGATCTTGACTCTAGTTTATCATTTGCTTTATACCTTACTGCTATCACAATTAATTCTGCACACTTATCTTAACACATAGATTAGGTCAAATAATTTACCAATTGATTTAATCATCAAAATCCGAGATTCAACAATCTCCCCCTTTTTTATGATGACAACCAATTGGTGACGGAGTTAACCTTAACTCCCCCTATCTATATGCCACACTTGAGAAAAGACACTCTTAAATTCAAGACCTTTGAATTTAAGTATTAAACTGATAAATTATATTCATTTAAACTTATCAACATGCACAACATGATATTTATCATGATTCATCAATTCAAAATATGATACCATATATTCATCAATAAAAATGATGTCAAGGTATGACAATTCATCATAGACAATCATCATTTTCAATTCCAATAATGATAGACAATCATCATTTTCAAATATGATACGAATTTTGAGTATGAAATTTAGCAAGATGACAATTCTCATTTTGAGACATGGTATCAATTTTAAATAGCAATTTAAGCTCATGATACCTTATCATAATGTTAGACATTTATTAAGCATTCATGAAATATTTCAAGTATCTATGATACGTATGATGCATATGTAATACATTTTGAGGTATCTACGAAAAACATTTCAAATATTCATATGTAATACATTCTGATATGTTTCAAGTATTTGTAATATATTTGACGATTCTAATTATATTTCTAGCATTTGCAAAGCCTTCAAGTGTATTTTCTACAGGATGCATTTAGTGTATTTTCTACAAGATACATTTGTCTCAAATGTATTTTTACCATTTGTCATCAATTTATCATTTGTTATATTTATCTCATTTTATCATCAACAAAAAGGAGAATTATTCAACAATATGTATCATAAAAATTCAAGTAAGGTACACACTAATTTATCTAAGCCAATAACTACTTTTGGATAATCTCACAAGTAAGGTACACAGTAATTTATTCAAGTAAGGTATACACTAATACGCAAAAGCTTTTAGTTCTTCTCGAGAAGTGTAAATTTCTTTCTTTCTTTTTCATAAGAATAACAAGTAGAGGAAAGAAGAGAAGGAATTCAACAAGAACTAAATTCATGAAAGGATATAAACTATGTCAAAATCAAAATAATAAATGAGTTTAATCAAATCACGTGTTAACTTTAGCAAGGAGAAGGGATTCAAGAGAGGGATCAAGATATCCATATGAAATCAAATTGTCATTTTTGCAAGTAATTATTACACACTAGAAAATTCATAGAATTCTTCTTTCACGACAAGAGTAAGCATCAATTGAAGGATTATGAATCAAATCCGTTTCTCTTAAAAAAAAAATCACAAGAGTGAAATCTATGAGAGATATATTTGTCAATAAATTCTATGAGTGAAGGGATTAAGTATATAAAAAATCATTAAGTGACGAAGGAAAGGGTATGAAATAAATTTGATACCAAGTAAATTGATATTTTGGATTTCATGAAAGCCTTATTTATGAAATGAAATAGTT
>PYDT01000525.1:0-13942 GCA_004837865.1 Musa balbisiana | reverse complement strand
CTGAATTACTTCCTTCATTGATGTGACCTAGCTTACAATGCCACAGGTAGGCATATTAATCTCATCCTTTTTATTCTTTATTATAGAAATAAACAACTATCTCTATTTTCGATAGAATTGTACTCACATGGAAGAAAGCTGTGTCTTTCTATTTTAAAATTGAAAAAGATTCTATCACAATATTATATTTGAAGTGATAGCCTCTCGCTTCCCACAAAGAGAATCATTTTCCTTTCAACTATTTGATTTCTTATCAAATTAAGCATACGAATCTAATCCTATCCATTAGGATTGTTGAAAAAATTAAAAAAAAATTAATACGAGTAGTATTGAAAGAACGATAATCGTGAAAGAAATGATTATCCATCGAATTATTGTAGTTCATCAACTATGGTGGAGAAAGACTCTATGGGAAAATGGTGGTTCCGTTCTAGGTTTGTCTACGAGAGTTAGAACATAGGTGTGGGCTAAGTAAATCAATGGATAGTCCTGATGGTATGGGACATACCAGTAGAAAGTTGAACACCTATTTCTACCGATACTAAGAAAAAGATTCCTAGTTGGAATCATATGGTAAGTATAGTTTACTAATGTTTGATTCTTTATTTTAAATCAAGGATATTTGGAGTTTGGATCTCTGATTACACTTTTTTATTTAGGATCGTATGTTGAAGTTATCTGTATATTTTTGATATTGCAAATCAGATTTTTGAGGTTGCAATGATAGTTCTTTTTCTTGAGGGAACTGAAAAAACACTTTCTAGTTATTTGAGTAGGGGGTACTAAGAAAAGAGATCATTACATTATCTTACATGTATGTACTCACTCTAGTTGGACTAATCACATTATATTATCATTGATAGTTAGCTTCGTTTTGAAGTCAGTATTAATATTTCTATTTTCGGGTAGTACAACAGTACAGTGACAGTTACTTTTATAACTTCATTTGGTACTGAAAATAGAAATAGTAGTGAAGCGGTTAGTTCCTAGTAAACGACCTAAAAAAAATTTCATATTTCCATGAAGAAGTAGATTCCATGAAGAAGTAGAATCAGATTTCCCTGAAGACGTAGAATCAGATTTCCATCAGAAGGTAGATCAGATTTCCAGAAGAAATTAGAATCAGATTTCCATGAAGAATAGAATCAGATTTCCATGAAAAGTAGAATCAGATTGCCATGAAGAATAGAATCGCTTTCCATTGAAGAAGTAAATCGGATTTCCATGAAACGTAGAATCAGACTTCCATGAAGAATTAGATCAGACTTCCATGAAAGTAGATCCATGATTTCACCATAAATCAAAAATACAAACATTTATGGGTTCAATGCGAAATTGTTATGGATTAAATTAATAAAAAATTTTTTTAGGTCAAAATGAATATTTGTGAACAGTGTGGAGATCATGGAAATGGAGTATTTTCAGATAAATTGAACTTTCGATTGATCCCGAACTTGGGATCCTCTGGATAAAGATCTGATATCTATAAGACCCCATTGATTTCGTTCAAAGAGACCTTTATGGTAGATCGTCTCGCGTTTTATCATAGAAGGACAGGTTTAGCTGATGCTATCAAACAGGCATAGGTCAAAATAATGGTATTCCCCGTAGCACTATGGCTTATGGATTTTCAGTTTATGGAAGGTAGTATGGGATCCGTAGTGGAGTGCGAGAAAAATTACTCGTTTGATCGGTATGCCTACTAATCGATCTCTACCTGTCATATTGTGTGTGCTTCTTGAGTAGCACGCAATGCAAGACTGAGTTTGAGCTGTGATGCAAATGGCTAAAATATCTTCTGCTTCATCTAATTACAATCAGATAAAAGTTTATTCATTATCAGGCTTACATCTCCTACAACTGGTGGAGTAACCGCCCAGTTTTGTATGTGGTGATATCATTATTGCTGAACCTAACGCCCACATTTGCATTGGCGGGTAAAGAGTAATTGACAAACATTACAAAAGGTAATACCTGAAGGTTCACCAGTTCTGATATTATTCGCATAAGAGGTTTATTTTCGACCCAATAGTACCACTGTAATCTTTTAAAAGGTTTTCTGGGTTAGTTATTTCAGCTCCACGGTTTCTTTCCCTTGAATCCAAGTTCAAAAAATGTAAAGTCTAGCCTAGAATCAGTTATTTTTTTTGTAGCGAACAAGTATTAAGCGTCGGAATCAGTTTTTCTTTGTGACATAAGTTCTCCTTGTAATAAAACAATTTTTCGGATAATTTTATTTTTATTTTATTATATTTTATTAGTCTTTCTTTTTTTTTTTTATATTATTTATATTTAATGATAAATAAATAATATAATCTAATAAATCTAAAAATATTTTTTTTAGAATATTTTTATAATATAGAATCTATAGTTTTCTATCTAATCTTTTCTATCTAACATAAATAGAATTATAGTTGATATTACTATTACTTATAAATAAATAATTTATTATAATTTTTTATAATATATTTTATAATATCATAATGGCTTTATATTCTATAATAGATACTTGATATTACTTAGAATAGATATATCAGAAGTAATAGATATATCATCAAAGAAATATCTTCTAATAGATAAATATTAAACAGATAGAAATATTCAATTGAGCACTATTCTATGACAGATCCCACCTGTACCCTCTATTTTGTGCCTTTAGTGGCCTAGTCTTTTCCGGCAATTGCAATGGTTTCCTTATTTCTTCAGTCCAAAAAAATCAGATTGTCTAGACCCCATGAGGACCGAATCCTTATCAATTATTTCAACATGGCTGCTAATACAGAATTTCCTCGTGTAATATGGTAATGATATGTGCTCTTTCCAGACCACACAAATGAAAGAACCTGGTATGCGATATATGATATCTGCATAAATGCTGTATGTGAATATAGCTTGTTCAAAGGATTAGAATTTTTAAATAGAAAGTCCTGTATCTAACCATTACCCTAATGTTCACATCAGAATAGTGCTAGTTGATGAAGTTACTTCGGGATCAGAAAGGTAAATAAATTTTTTGGGTTTATTCGCTCCATTCCAATCGAATGGCAACTGGATCTAGTTATAGGATGAAGTGCGATAAACATATATGGATATAACTTATACGGGGTCTCGAAAACGATTATTTTTGGCTGGCCTGTATCCGTTTTTTTAGTTCCGTAGGATTCTTAGTGGTTGAACCTTCCATTATCTTGGTAGGAATTTGATATCCCGTATTTCCAGCTCAGCAATCATGTTTTTTTCCACAAGGGTCGTGATGTCTTTCTACGGGATCCGGGTCTATTCATTAGCTCGTATTTGTGGTGCCACAATTTCGTGATGTAGGTAGCGGTTATGACCGATTCTAGAAAAGACTGAATAGTGTGTATTTTCGCTGGGATTTCCTGGAATAAATCGTCGCATCTTTCCGTCGCAATTCTTTATGGAGAGATATCCAATCAATCAAATAGAGTTAAAGGAGGTCCTTTAATCTCGTCGTGTCCTTTATTGGAAATCAATGCCAAGAGCCTTCCCTTGACTCGTACTGATGAGAATTTTTACTCCACGAGAAATTGCACAAAAAGCTGCGACTTGGCCTATTTCTTGCGCGTACCATTGACGTATTTTGAAACAACTTAAGTGAAGAGAAAATGAGAATAAATATTTTCTCAATATGGTGAAGGAACTTGAAACCTCTCCGAACATGTATTTGTAATACAGATTCATCTTTTAGGCCCCAATTTTGGAATTTGATACCCTTTTCTGGTTAGACGGTGAAACCATTCGAAAGATTAATTGATCCAGGGGAGTTTTTTCGTCCTCTACTCGATTCGTTACTTTTCAAGTGGTTTTCGAGTAGTCATCGAAAGGAACAATAAAATAAAATTGGTTCAAATTTGCCCAGTGAGATATCCGATAATATTTATTTCTTTTTTTCCTCTAATTTCATGGCGCGGTGAAAAAGTGCCTTATTCTATGTCGATATCCTTCAAATAAATAAAAAATAAAAGTATTACACAATAATAGGAAAGAATAGAACCCATATGTCAAACCTTGTTATACAACTCGTGCTTCAAGAAATATCAGATCAGATAGAGTCAACGAATGACGCAGTTCATTTTAACAATTAAATTCACAACAAAAAATGAAAAAAGAAAGCATTGGCCTCCTCCCATATCTCCCTCTATAGTAGTATTGCCGCTGGTGGTCCCTCTTTCTCATTTAATCAATGTCTGGAACCTTGGGTACTAATTGGTGGAATACCAGGCAATCCGAAAATTTTTGGAATCATATTCAGATATTCAGAGACAAACGTTCTGGAAAGATTCATAGAATTAGAAGAACTATTCCTATTGGCCGAAAGATAAAGGAATTACCCGGAACGCAATATACAAAACTTCATATGGAAACCCCGGAAAACAATACAAGTATTCAAAGCACACAATGAATATTATCTCCATATATTTTTCATTTCTCGACAAATATAATTCTGTTTTCGCTATTCTAACGTGGTATTTTATATTCTGATTAATGAAGACTCGTCATTCTTAATTCTTGGTTTCAGGAATTCCTCTATAACTTTAGTGACACCATAAAGCTTTTTCCTAATCTTTTAGTTACTGATTTATGGATCGGATTTCACTGACCCTGGGTTGGGAACTAATGATCGGTTTCGGTCTACCACGTTTTGGATGGATCATAACGATCAAATTATATCTGGTCCTTGTTTCCACTTTTTCCCTTATTCTAGATAACCAATGGGAACTATTGGATCTTCCTTTTTTTAAATCGGTATCTCCGTCGCTTGTGTAATTATCATTCATGACGAATACAGAACTCATTTGATCTTATTATATCCTCAAATCAGAAAAGCTTTCTTCGTGTATAAAGAATATTTCAATTTTAACTTTAATTCTTTATCTTTTATCTGTTGAAAGTATTCGTCCTAATATTCCCGTACAATTATATCCATTAAGACAGACTCGTGTATAGGGAACTATACTAGGCTACTATCTAATTTATTGTAAAATTCCGGGATCAATGATGACATGAACCAAAAAATACTTTTTTCTTTGGGTAAGGAAGAATGACCTCGATCCATTTCCTGTACGATCATGTATATTAATAATCGTCAGCTATTCAAATGCATATCCCATTTGCGCAGGCAGGGTTATGACAACCCCGAAATCAACGGGACTAATTGTATGTGCCAATTGCCATATTTAGCTAATAACGGGGCCGTGGGATATCATGAAGTTCCGCAAGCTGTTCTCCTTATACTGTTTTTTGAGCAGGTGTTCGAATACCTTAATGATAAGGCACTGAAACAAGTTCCTGCTATGGTAAAAAGGGGACTTTGAATGTGGGTGCTGTTCTCACTTTTACCCGAGTGATTCGAATTGAGCCCCCCTTGATCGTATTTTCTCCTGAGTGAAAGAAAAGATAGGAAATCTGTCTTTCAAGAGTTATCGTCCCAATAAAAGACATATATGTGATATGGTCCTGTTCCCGGTCAGAAATATCGTGAAATCGTCCTTTTCGCCATTCTTTCCCCCACCCCGCTACGAAGAAAACGTTCACTTCTTAACATATCCCATATCGTAGGTGGTAACATAGGAGTGTCATATTTATCCTGAGGAGCAAAAGTAACAATACAGCTATAAGCTACATCAGCATGTATAGTATGCAGCAGAGTACGTACAGAAAAGGGGATATAAATAACCATAGTGAATGCATCGGATGGACACAAGTGGTTTGATATTATACATCCAGGACCAAACTTTCGTGTTTTTCAGAGGGTGAATCCATCAAGCTTGCTCAACCATAAACAAGCAATCCCAATGTGGGAGGCTTTGGTCAGTGGATGCAGAAATATTGCTTCAGATCCCATTACTTGCTCCAAGTTCTTTGTGTTCTTCTTGCCTCTGTTATTTTGTCACAAGTTTTTGGGTTCTTAACAAGAAGACGTTTGAAGGTTCACTTGTACGAACTGAATTTCTAGGTGCAGAGATTCCTTAACTCAAGTTGGTAAAAAGCCCGATTTTTTTTTGATCCAGACAATTATGTATGATCCAAAAAATCTGTAAACACCTTTTTGTTGCTTTGTTTATATACTTTTTTTTTCGTTTTGCGGATGTCTGGATTCATATGTATCCTATTCTTAGTAATAGACAATAGCCATACAAAGAAAGAGAATACAGAGCAGGCTGGGCAATGAAATAAGAAATCTTTAGGAGGGATTCTAGTCTGACGAGTCTTCCTATTTCGCCACAAGAAAATCGGAAAATCCTTTTTCTTGTGTCGTCTTATACTAAATAATATTTTTTTTCTCCTGTTCGTCAAAGATTACCATTCCTGTCTTTCCGGTCCACCAGAACCTTTTGGTTATGATTCATAGGAGGTGTGTGACAAACAAGAAAGAGAAAGGATTAGGGGAATAATTGATTGAGCAAATAGACCTGCTTCCATTAAACTTAAACTTTTAAACTTAGAGAATTATCACGCAGAAAGTTATTCAAACAAATTATATTATAGAGTTTTATAGATAAGTTCTATTAGTAGTTATTATAGAAATGATAGTAGTTTTATAGGAAATGATTGCAGGATGTCTCATGCGTAGAATCTATCTAATATTGTATTATTCAGAAAATCCATTGATACTCTTTTCTGTTTCTTCTTCAATAAGAGTTAATATTATGGAGGAAGGAAGACAAGAGTATGAATCCATATAGATTAACAATATCTTCAAAAAACATTATTAAGAAACAAAGAATCGAGTGGTTGAAACGCAGAGCAAAGGATCCGTTTTGGTCATTTCATTCTACGAATCAATATTTTGATTATGTTGACTGGCCAATTGTATTTATGGAATAGATCCACATCTTTCCTACTCCTATAAGAGTAAGAAAAGAAATCAACGGGACCTTACCCTCCTTTGTCTAATGTAGAGCGATACGGTCCGTTGAGTTCTTTTCTTACCTTTCAGTCTACAATCGGTTTATCCGATTACTAGAGAGATGAACCCAACCCAGAATATGAAACCGTAAAAGAGAGGAAAAAACACCTATTAAACCGATCACAGGAATACCAGTTACAGTACCAACCAGCCAAAGAAGAGGAATATCTTCCGTAGTATCGCCATTTTCCCTACTTTCCTCATGTTCTCAAATGGTCATGCTAGAGACAATAAAACAGTCATGGATAAATTATGAGGATGGTATCTTCCGAATGGGATAAGAGAATTCCTACTATTCTCTTTCTTTCTTTCAATTGAAGAAATAATTGGAACATAAACAGCAAGTACAAAAATTAGTAATAAACCCCCAGTATAGGACTTGTACGTTCAATTCAACATTGTTCATTCGGGTTGATTGGGTCATAGCTCTATAATAAATTAGGTTATCGTTGGATAACTGCATTTGCTGTATTGACCCCAAAAAAGAGAATTACGGTTTAGGTACAGTAGTCTAGTGAAACAGCCAACCATCGCACTGTAAAAATTGGATAGGTTCGATCCTCTGGTCATGGGGCATCCTAAAAAAGGAATTTTACTTTTAAATTCATCAAGTTGTTCCAAAGAATTTTTTTTTCCCCCCCCCCCCCCCCCCCTCAAAACGGCACGGGTATCACAATGGAAAGACCTTGTCGGCTCTTCTGTGAAATTACTCGTTGGCCGAGGACTTCCAAACACGTCGTAAGCTAAACCCGTACTGAGAATAACAACCCGCATGAAATAGGGAAGGTATAGTAAGCTATGAATGGACCCAGGATCGATATGGTAAATAATATCAGCAAAAGAAAACGTTCTCCGTGCTTCCAGACATTCTGAGCTCCACAAATTTTTGTACATTCAAAAAAGGGAATCGATTCTTGAAAGATGGGATCAGTAAATGGAAAACTACTGATATTGCATCTTTGTGAATCGTCACAAATTTGGTACCAAAGGTTTTATTTCAAGTATACCGAATCAGTTAGCTATCCTTCCTCTGCACCAGCAACGCAGTCTCGATCGGTACCGAAATGCTACAATAATTCTTTTCTTCTTTTTTTGGTCCCTTGTTCTATGCATAACTCTATGTTATCAATAGATCATAGAAAATTACTCAAATCATTAATAAGATTTCCATTATTGATTCGTATAGAAAGTAAAGATCTTGGAAAAGCGTGAATCGATGGTTTCTAATAATTTATGAAGCATATTAGAATATTCACTTAAATGGAACATAGTATAAATATTCACACAATTCAATTATATGTATGCGAATCTATAATAAACCCATTTTGGGGTTAAAAGTTTTTTTTTGTTCAAATCTTTATTTCAAGGTAAATTGGTTGGGTCGTTCGTAATACAATAAATATACTGTAATACAAAATACAATAGTATATACATATTAGTGAAAGAAACAGAATATACTATATTAGTGAAAGAAACAGAACCAGTTGGAACAATCCATATTCGTGATGCAACCGTTATTGTTATTAGATCCAAAACAAAGGTTCTTCTTGACCAAACTGAAGTATGAACCTCCATGATATGGAAAGACAGAATATAGGAATCTAAAAGGGATTAATGGAGTTGTCGTCTTTGAATCGAGTTGGACCTGAAAAAAAAGAATAAAAATATAAAAAATTAAAAATAAAGTAAAGGTTTATTTTTTTCGATAGATCGTGGGAAACCTGTTTTCTTTCACATTCGAAATATTATGTTGGGCAATTAAGCAACCATTACGTATGAGTACCAATGAGTTAAAATAAATATAAAAAGGTGAAATAGTATCAGGCCGTTCGTTCCAAAAAAGATTAGATCTATTGAAATAGAAAGGAAATGATTAAAATGGAATTTTCAAATCAAATTATTTTATTCCAAAATTACTTAAATTACTTATATTTTATTTAATATTAATTTATTTAATATTTAATTTAATATTTAAGTATAAGTCTAGAAGGAATTTTAAGTTTTTTTTGAATGAAGTAGTTACAGGCACGTTTTATTACATTATTTACTATACTGTATATTTTACATTACTTTTACTATTACTTTATTCAACTCACAAATTCCCAATGCGAATCTGTTGATTCCGAATCATAGGATCGGTCATGTTCACAAGCAGCTGAATGAATTTTCTACCTATGTCCTGATTAGTTAGTCTTATCTATAATTGACGGATGGGATCCAGAATTTTCAATTGGAACTAAACTAATTCTGTCACAATTGATTTTTTCTTGCGCGTCGTTAGTTTGTAAAAATGGAAAACTGAGGTAAGTGTTTTATCAACATATGTAGCAAACGAACATATCTATGAGCTCTTTCATGCTACCTAACTAGGTATTTTCGGTTTCTACGGCGCTTTTAAACTTATAAACCTCAGCTATATTCAGGGTACTTTGAACAAAGATACGAACTTATTTGAAATGAATGAATGAAAAATTGATTTGAAAAAAGAATAGTTCTCTGAGTCCGGGTATTCTATGTTCGTTCTCACCATAATGACAATTATTGGTCCTTGAGATTTCACGGAATATTTAGGAGTCTATTTAGGGATAGATCTTACCTTCTTTTATCCCCTTAAAACAAACCGAAATGATTGAAGTTTTCTATTTGGAATCGTCTTAGGTCTAATTCCTATTACTTTAGCAGGATTATTCGTAAACCGACTATTACAAATATAGACCGTGGTGATCAGTTGGACCTTTGATTGAGTATATTTCTTCTTTTTTTGTGATTGACTCTTCAGGAGGAGGTCAAATCAATGTTTCAAGTTTACAATTCAAACTTTTTGTTTCGTTAATTATTTATGGAGTCGCATCAAATAAACCGATCCGCTCGGTGGATAATTGAACCTACGACATCGGGTTTTGGAGACCGCGGGTTCTTACCGAACTGAACTAAGAGCGCTTTCTTATCCTTATGACAGGAGATAGCGAACTGACTGTAAAGAAAAAGTAATTTTTCTACCCAATAGTTCTTCCATAACATATGTAGCAAGACCAGAAGATTTTGTCCAATTTTAATGCGATCTCAAAATGAATCCCCGTTACTGCCATGGGAGAAAAAGAAGGAAGGTGGGTGACAGGATTTGAACCCGTGTTTTGATACCCAAAACAAACGGTACCAAGCTGCGTACATCCCTTTTCAAAAGTGTTGTACAGTTTCATTGTTACAAATCCCTGTCTGTTTTCCCTATCGTCATTTTTCCTCCATCTATATCCAAATTTTCTTGTCATTTCTCTTTTTGGTTTTTTGGGTTATCATATAATAAAAGAATTATATACATCTGAACACTAAACGTATAAAAAAAAGTTAATTATTTACAGTAAGGCTCAGGAACAAGGGATTAGATTTTTTTTTCTTTTACAACAAAAAAAGAAAAAAAAAAAAATCTATTGGCGTAATTGTTATACATATCTATTTTAGTAGGAATCCGTGCTTAGTTAGGAATTCGTTTGTAAAAAATACAAATGATCTTGAACTACAGCAATCTGACCATATATGTATTACCATCTATTAATGAAGGAAGGATTTCAATGCGAGATATAAAACATATCCTCCGTGGCACCTGTGCTAAGTACTCTAGGAGTTGGGTCTTTAGCAGGCCTATTGATAGAAATTAATCGGTTATTTCCGGATGCCTGTCATTCCCCTTTTTTTTTACTTCTAGTATGATGAAGCGAAGAATGAATAAAATTAGAGAACAATCCACGTGACTAAAATTCAACATTTCGCCCCTATTTTTTCAGTTCTTTAGGTAGGCAGGAAAAGAAAAAAAAAAGTGTATTGAACTCAGCAAAAAATGTGGTAGATCGACGCCGAATTTTGGAGCACAGAAATGAAAATGTGGATCCAGTTACGGCGAGTTAAACGAAATCATAGCTAGAAAGAAGATATTTAACTTAAAAATAAATAATAAACTATTAAACTTAAAATATTGAGATATTAGGCTAGGACCAATGAGAGTTAGAAGAATGTATTATTAGTTAATCCCATTCAATTATTACTTTATTATCTCTATTACTTATTATTCTATTAAAATTGTTACTCCATTAATTAATATTAATTAATCTATTAATTTCATTATATAATTGAAATGATAATTGCACGAAAATCTTGAAATCCATTTCTAGGTTAGTACTTCTACGATTTTGTTTTGATCTTTTCTTTTCTTCAGCTCGGATCGAAAATAGAAGGTAAGCCGACCAAAATTCAAAGGAGGTTCATGGCAGGGTTAAAGGATGTCGAGCATAGTTATTTGGAATGTACCAGTTGTGCCCGAAAGATGTCAACCTAAAGAATGCCAGGTATTCTAGTATATAGACTCAAAAGAATCGACCCACAATACGCCTGGCGATTAATTGAGGAAAATTTTGTCGATATTGTAACAAGCATCGATTCATGGAGACATAAAGAAATAGAGCGAACAGAACGCGTTGGGCGCTATCGCCAAGGGAAGAGGAAGACTTAACATATATTTAACCTAGATATATCATAATGTATACAAACCAAAGACTATTGGGCGGATCTGAACTGAAGTGAATAAAGAAACTATAATTTTAGAAATAAGGAATAAACCATGGCTCAATCCAAGCAATCTTTTCGTAAATCCAAGCGAGCTTTTCGTAGGCGTTTGCCCCCATTGGATCGGGGGATCGAATCGATTATAGAAACATGAGGTTAATTAGTCGATTATTAGGAACAAGGGAAACAATATCTAGGCGGGGTGAATAGATTGACTTTGAAACCACAACGATTAATACTATTGCTATAAAGCAAGACCGTATTTTTCTTTGTTACCTTTCTTAATAATGAGAAACAATTTGAGAGAGGCCGAGTCGATCCCCAGAACTACTGGTCCCGAACCAAAAAATAAATAGCATACTCTTCAATTGGACTTCAAAACTACAATTGTAAAAATCAAGGCTCAGATTGAGGTTTGTTCGAAAAGCCTAGAATCTAGAGGGGTTAATGTGTTATAAGAAACAAACAAGGAGAAAGAAAAATTTTTGTTATGAACCATATCGTTCATTCTAGACTATCTTAATTTATTTTATTCATTTCCCGGAGTTCCGTTCTCCGGGGAATTCTGTTTTCAAATCATTCCTCCTACTGTATATTACTTTAGAATCTACTTTGATTACTTTAGAATCTACTGTATTTGATGAATCGGTTGGAAATCATGTAAAAGACAATTCTTATTTGAATAGCTATTGTGCAGGTATTTTACGAAGAAGCATTGCTTCTTGTAAGATTGGTTTAATCTACTAAAATACTAAAATACCTATTCTCAGAGTTATGCATTTACCGAGTGATCCCCAAACGACGAAAATCCCTCTTTGCCTGCATCTATCTCGATGAGAGGGAAGCCAAAGCTCTCATTTTCTGTGAGAATGTTCGAGGAAGGCTTGATGAGCTCCTCTGAGGTGATGCAAATAAACGAATTTTGTTCGACGCTAAACGAGCTGTATTCCCGTATAAGCTCAGGTCATTGAGATCAAAATTTAAACCTTAATGAATACTGAATTGATTTCGGATTCTGTCAGTCATCCTTTTCCCCTCTCACGGTCGATAATAACAAAAACGGATTATTCCGATATATAAAATGATAAATCAATGGCTTTTGACTATAACCTTCTGACACAATTTTTTTATTCCGTCCAGCATCACCTGCAAATAAGAAATTCTAATGATACTAAAAAAAAAAGTGGGTTCATCGG
This sequence comes from Musa balbisiana, assembly GCA_004837865.1. Lineage (NCBI taxonomy): Eukaryota > Viridiplantae > Streptophyta > Magnoliopsida > Zingiberales > Musaceae > Musa > Musa balbisiana. Next base: position 1,258 of record PYDT01000525.1, on the reverse strand, counting down.
TTCTAGGGTTACTTCTTAAAACGGTGAGGTCTCTCTATACACCGGAGCCTCTTCTTTCATTTAACAAATGGTATTGTGAACTTGATAGGTCCCCCCCCCCCCCACAACCCTTATTTGGCTCTACCATCCAATATAGGTAATAGTCTTTTCACAATAAGAGTATTATACAGTGACGGCATTTAATTAGGAAAGTTGGTAGGTAAGCTGACCCATCTTAGTCCGTCTTTTAAAACAATAGGAGCATAATCTTTTGATTATGATAATAAGATTTCCTCCGCTTAATGGCTACCTATTGCTACAATGGGGAATTGCTTTATATCAAACTAGGTGATTGGATTGCACATCGGAAAACCTAAATTCCATACACAATAGGTATATGATAGATACTTTTAATTGTACCATATGTCTGGTACGTCATGGACACTGGAAAATTGTCTCATTTGTCGAATCATGATATGAACGGGCGCACATACACCCTAGTACATGTTCCCGACGCGGGACCATCCTCTAAGAGCGGGAGATTTCGTAACTTTCTTATTGGCTGTCTTGCGTTTCTTAATAAGTTGTTTAATAGTTGGCATGTCGTATAGTATAATATATAATATGTATATATAGAATTAGAAGGAATGGGTTGGTTTAGATCGATCTTAACCTGATGATTGGATGAGATTATCGAATTTTTTCTATTCAATACCAAATCACAGAAAATTCGAATTATGGTTTGAAATGGATTTACACGAAATCCGGATTTCATTTTCGACCGCTACGAGAATCACACTGCCATGCGTGGGCTCTGTTGATGACCATAAAAACATCCCTTTTCCATGTTTCGGATAAAAACCTCAAATAAAGGTTGCCCGTTCTTTGTACATACACCTTTGTGGGGTTTCACGAAGTTCAGTTAGTTCTTCCATGGCCAGGACAAAGTCCTGTTGGAGTTCATAAAAAGAACTAGCAGGTTGTGAATATGACCCTAATTATAGATATTGATATAACATCTGAACGGTCCCTCTATCTCGCCTGAGTGGGCTAAGTAGGGATAAAAAATAACAAGAAGAAATGAACAAACCGCGAAGGCTCTTCTGTGCGGTTGCATAGGCTGCCGCAATGGAAGTTACTTTTTTTTCTTTTATCTATCTAAGACAAGAAAAGAGAATCCATCTGATTCAGATTCGTGTTGAATGATCCATTTACCACCCTTCCTTTCGTAGGAGTCAAAAATACTATGATGGTTCTGTTGCTTTATATATTATATCGT
>PYDT01000852.1:0-13971 GCA_004837865.1 Musa balbisiana | reverse complement strand
AGATGAAGTTAGTAACCACAAGGCCGGTGAATCTTACACAAGAGAGGGCTCGCATTGTTTGGTGAGTTGGGACCTCTTAGCGACAAGAAGCATGAAAAACATATGGCAAAGCAACAATGGCGAGGTGGACAACATATTAAAGGAGGAAAGAATTGCATCGTAAGTCATAATCTCTTTTTTTTAACATTAATTGGATAGGATCTACACTAATCTTTGGTTTTTTTATGAAGTAACAAAATCACTCAAAATGGATGGTCGCATAGTTGGCCACATCTAGACACGTATATATCTCTCGTCTATACCATTTGGGTGGTATAATAAATATTTGGTTTGGTAGATAATGTAATCATGGGTTACATATATAATACTATCCTATTTGGGTGGGCAGTAAGGCGGAGGAAGGGCAATCACTCTTATTAAAACCAGCATTTCTTAAGACCAAAGAGTCGGGCGGAAAAAAAGGGGGGAGAGCTCTCCGTTCCGGTTTATCCTGTAGCTGATTCTCCGGAACCACAAGAATCCTTAGAATGGGATTCCAACTCAGCACCTTTTGAGATTTTGGAAGAGTTGCTCTTTGGAGAGCACAGTAGATGACAAGTTTGTCAAGCTGTGTTTCGGGGGGGAGTTATGTCTATCGTTTGCCCTCTATGGAGAATTAGTCGGGAGGCCTGAGAGGCGGTGGTGTACCCTGTGGCGGATGCAGCGGTTCGAGTCCGCTTAGCTCCAGCCGTGAATTAGATGATACTATGATAGCACCAATCGGCAGTTCGATTTATGATTATCATTCAATGGACGTGATAAGATCCTTCATTTAGCAGCACTAGGTGGCATAGCCTTAACTTATGGCGAGGTTCAAACGAGGGAAAAAGGCTTACGGTGGACCTAGGCACCAGAGACGAGGAAGGGCCCGTAGCCAAGCCCGGACCGAAAGCTTAGGGAGTTGCAACTAAGCATAGATCCTGGAGATCCGAATAGGTCAACTTTCGAACTTGATGCTGAATCATGGGCAGGCAAGAGACAACCTGCGAACTGAACATCTTCGTAGCCAGAGGAAAAACAAGAAAAAGCGATTCCGTAGTCGCGGCGAGCGAAATGGTGAGCAGCCTAACCGGAAAACGGGGTTGTGGCGAGAGCAATACAGGCGTAGTGTGCTAGGCGAAGCGGTGGAATGAATGCTGCACCCTAGAGATGGCGAAAGTCCAGTAGCCGAACGATCACTAGCTTACGCGTGACCCGAGTAGCATGGGGCAAGTGGAAATCCCGTTGAATCAGCAAGACCACCTTGACAAGGCTAAATAAGCATGGGTGAACGATAGCGAAGTAGTACCGTGAGGGAAAGGTGAAACGAACCCCATCGGGGAGTGAAATAGACATGAAAAACCGTGAGGCTCCAAGCAAGGTGGAGGAGAATAGGGAGAATGTGATTGCTGACGCCGCTGCCCCGGTTGAAGAATGAGACGAGCGACACTCATAGGGCAGATGCAGCCTGATTGGTTAAGGGACACCCACCGGAGCGTTAGCGAAGCGAGGTATTCCATAGGGCGATTGTCACTGCTTATGGACCCGAATGGTTGATCTATCATGGACCAGGATGAAGCTGGGGTGAAATAAGTGGAGGTCGAACCGATGATGTTGAAGAATCAGCGGATGATTGGGTAGGGGGGAAATGCCACTCGAACCCAGAAGCTTAGCTGGTTCTCCGAAATGCGTTGAGGCGCAGCAGTTGAATGGACATATAGGGTAAAGCACTGTTTCGGTGCGGGCCGCGAGAGCGTACAATCGAGGCAAACTCTGAATACTAGATAGACCAAAAATAAGAGGGATCAAAGGTCGGCCGTGAGACGAGGGGGATAAGCTTCATTCTCGAGAGGGACAGCCCGGATCACAGCTAAGGCCCCAATGACCCGATCAGTGATAAAGGAGGTAGGGTGTGCAGAGAACAGCCAGGAGGTTTGCCAGCAGCAGCCACCCTTGAACGAGTGTGGCGTAATAGCTCACTGATCGAGCGCTCTTGCGCCGAAGAGAACGGGGCTAGCGATCTGACCCGAAGCTGTGGGATGTAAAAAGGCATCGGTAGGGGAGCGTTCCGCTTAGAGCGAAGCACCGCGCAAGCAGGTCGTGCGACGAAGCCGGAAGTGAGAATGTCGGCTTGAGAACGCAAACATGGTGAGAAATCCAATGCCCCGAAAAACAAGGGTTCCTCCGCAAGGTTCGTCCACGGAGGGTGAGTCAGGGCCCTAAGATCAGGCCGAAGGCGTAGGCGATGGACAACAGGTGAATAGTCCTGACTACCCATTGTTGGTCCGAGGGCCGGAGGAGGCTAGTTAGCGAAGATGGTGATCGGTTCCGGACCGCAAGGGGACATTGCTTTTCAGGGTAAGAAGGGGTAGAGGACATGCCTCGAGCCAATGTCCGAGTACCAGGTCGCTACGGCGCGGAAGAACCATGCCATACTCAGGAAAAGCTCGAACGCCCTTTCCACAAAAGGGTACCTGTACCCGAAACCGAAACCCAGGGGGGTAGGTAGAGAAACCTAGGGGACGCGAGACAACTCTTCTACGGAACTCGGCAAAATAGCCCCGTAACTGCGGGAGAAGGGGTGCCATCTCACAAAGGGGGTCGCAGTGACCAGGCCCGGGCGACTGGTTACAAAAACACAGGTCGCCTCAAAGCGTAAGACCAGGTATGGGGGCTGACGCTGCCCCAGTGCGGAAGGTCAAGGAAGTTGGTGACCTGATGAAGGGGAGCCGGCGACCGAAGACCGGTGAACGGCGGCCGTAAACTATAACGGTCCTAAGGTAGCGAAATTCTTGTGGGTAAGTTCCGACCGACACGAAAGGCGTAACGATCTGGGCACGTCTCGGGAGAGGTCGGGTGAAATAGACATGTTGTGAAGAGCGGACTACCCGCACCTGGACAGAAAGCACCCTATGAAGCTTTACTGTTCCCTGGGTTGGCTTTGGGCCTTTCCTGCGCAGCTTAGGTGGAAGGCGAAGAAGGCCTCCTTCACGCGGGGGGGCCCGATCCATAAGTGAGCTACCACTATGGAAGAGCTAGAATTCTAACATTGTGCAGACCTACGGCCAAGGGGACAGTATCGGTCGAAGTTTCTATGGGGCGTAGGCCTCCCAAAAGGTAACGGAGGGTGGCAAAAGGTTTCCTAGGGCCGACGGAGATTGGCCTCGGTGCAAAGGCAGAATTGGGAGCTACTGCAAGACCACCCGTCGAGCAGGGACGATAAAAGTCGGCATTTAGTGATCGACGGTGCCTAGTGGAAGGGCCTCGCTCAACGGATAAAAGTTACTCTAGGGATAACAGGCTGATCCCCAAGAGTTCAAATCAACGGGAAGGTTTGGCACCTCGATGTCGGCTCTTCGCCACCTGGGGCTGTAGTATGTTCCAAGGGTTGAGGCTGTTCGCCCAGTAAAGCGGTACGGAGCTGGGTTCAGACGTAGTGGAGACAGTGCGGTCCATATCCGGTGCGGGCGTTAGGCATTGAGAGGACCTTTCCTAGTACGAGAGGACTGGGAAGGACGCACCTCTGGTGTACCAGTTATTCGTGCCCACGGTTAAACGCTGGGTAGCCAAGTGCGGAGCGGATAACTGCTGAAAGCATCTAAGTAGCAAGCCCACCCCAAGATGATGACTCTCTTATTCCGACTTCCCAGAGCCCCCGGTAGCACAGCCGAGACAGCGACGGTTCTAGGTCTGCGGGGGCTGGAGACGACAGAAGTATTGAGAATCCAATATAAGTCACGGCGAAGACGAGCCGTTTATCATTACGATAGGTGTCAAGTGGAAGTTGCAGTGATGTATGCAGCTGAGGCATCCTAACAGACCGAGAGATTTGAACCTTGGTCTACACGACCTGATCAATTCGATCAAGGCACTCGCCATATATTTTCATTGTTCAACTGTTTTGACAACATGAAAAACCAAAAAGCTCTGCCCTCCCTCTCTATCTATCAAGGGATGGAAGGGCAGAGGTCTTTGGTTGTTCCCTTCCAGTCAAGAAGTGGGGCCTCACAATCAACTGCCAATATGCTTTTCTCTCATGCCTTTCTCGTTCATGGTTTGGTTTCGATATTCTGGTGTCCTAGGCGTAGAGGAACACACCAATCCATCCCGAACTTGGTGGTTAAACTCTGATGCGGTGACGAACGGTAGGGGAGGCTCCTGCCGGAAAAAATAGCTCGACGCCAGAATGATAAAAAGCTTAACACCCCTTATTTGTACTTTGTCCATATTTGGAATATGAAGAGATAAAAAATAAATAAAAAGGCAAAGGTCGTCTTATTCAAAACCCCATTGACATCTCTCTCTATCACTTCACCCACTAGGAACGCACTGTTCTATTTCTTATAGATAGAGAGAAACGCGCTTTCACATTTCTTAACCCGAAAGGGAAATGGCTGAGGAGAGGAAGGTTCTTTTTGAGGGTACTCCGGGAAAGATCCAGTGGGAGACGGGTGGGGCCGGTAGCTCAGAGGATTAGAGCACGTGGCTACGAACCACGTGTCGGGGGTTCGAATCCCTCCTCGCCCACAACCTTCCCTTTTGTCGAAATGGAATGGCCTTACTTTTTCGTTTTATTATCGTGAAAGATTCGATCATTACATGTAGTAACCAAGACCGGAATCAGCATATTTGTGTTTTACTCCCCGTAACTCTTCCTCAGCAGGCTTGGGCAGAATAGCCAGAGCAAGTAACAAGTATTAGTAGCATAGCAAAATGCGTCCTCGTCATTAATATGTTGCTCGCGGTAATTTGTGGCTATCGGGAAAATCGATGACTGCATCTTTGATGCACTGCTAGTACATCATCTGAGAATTGAATGCTATTTACAAGGGAGTATCCCGGATCTACGCCGAGGTATTGACGGCGATTATAAAAATCGAGAACAGAATGTGATACGATGAGATAGAATGCAATAGAAACAAAGACAGCGAACGGTTACCTACTACTAACGTCTAAAGCGAGCACTTTAAGCCATTTCTTAATTCTTAATTAAGAATGAATCAATTCTCCCAGTAGGATTCGAACCTACGACCAGTCAGTTAACGCCGACCGCTTCTACCCCTGAGCTACTGAGGAACAACGGAGATTCGACCTCATAGAGTTCAACCCCCGTTCTCAATCCATGAACAATATGAGTCGAAGCTTCCTTCGTAACTCCCGGAACTTCTTCGTAGTGGCTCCGTTCCATGCCTCATTTCATAGGGAACCTCAAGTGGCTCTATTTCATTATATGCCTCTATATACCAATTCCATGCATGAATATCCCTTTGGTGTCATTGACATAAGAGATGTCTTTTATAGTCTATCCTTTCTAATATGGAACGTTAAGAATCATCATCTAATAATCAAGAAATTGTAATAGAAAAGAAAAAAAAGGGGGTTTGTGATGATTTTTAAATCTTTTCTACTGGGTAATTTATTATACTTATGCATGAAGATAATAAATTCGGTCGTTTTGTCGGACTCTATTATGGATTTTGAACACATTTCTCCATAGGGCCCTCTTATCTCTTCTTCTTCGAGCTCGGGTTATGAAGAAGGAACCGAGAAGGAGGTATCAGCAACAACTGGTTTATTCGGGACAGCTCATGATGTTCATATCGATCTATTATGCGCCTCTGATCTAGCATTTGGGTCGACTCATACAATAACTGTCCTAGTTCTACTCTCTTTGTTTCAGTTCTTCTGGAACAATCACAAAACTTTTTGATTAGGGTCTACACCAGAAATCAATGCGTAATCTCAGCTGCAATGTGTATTTCTGAATAATTCATTTTTCAATTATTTTCAACCATTTCATTTTACAAAGTTCAACGTTAGCCAGATTAGTCAACATTTATATGTTCGATGCAACAACAGATGTTATTTTGTAACAAGTAGTTTTATTGGTTGGTTAATTGGTTACATTTTCTTCATGAAATGGGTTGGATTGGTATTATTCTGGATACGGCAATTCATTCTATTCGATCTAAATCTAATAGGTACCTTGCTAAATCTAATAGGTACCTTGTGTCAGAATTGAGAAATTCTATGGCTCGAATTTTTAGATTCTTATTTATCACCTGTGTCTACTATTTAGGCAGAATGCCGTCGCCTATTGTCACTAAGAACTGAAAGAAACCTCAGAAAAGTCAGAAAAGTCAGAAAAGTCAGAAAGAAGAAAGGGGAGAAAGTGAGGAAGAAAGCGATGTAGAAAGTGAGGAAGAAAGCGATGTAGAAAGTGAGGAAGAAAGCGATGTAGAAACAACTTCCGAAAGGAAGGAGACTAAACAGGAACAAGAGGGATCCACCGAAAAAGACCTTCCCCTTTATTCGGAAGAAAAGGAGGATCCGGACAAAATAGATGAAACGGAAGAGATCCGAGGTGAAGGAAAAAGGCAAAAAAAACAAAGCATGAATTCCACTTTCACTGTAAGAACATGCGATTAAAGATAGCCCAGTTTACGAAGATCTTATCTTGAACCTATTCCAGGATTAATTGGGAATTGGGAAGACTTGAAGAAGAGAAAAATGAAAAGACTTTTTCTGCCTTTGACTTTGAAAAACCTATTGTAACTTTTCTTTTCGATTAAGCGGTGGAATCGTCCATTGCGATATATAAAAAAAATAAGATTGAAAAATCGTGTACAAAATGGAAATGTCACAAATTTTTTTTATAAGTGTCAAGTGATGGAAAACAAAATATCTTTTACATAGCGCGCTAGTTATCAACTTTTTCGGCAAATGATAGAACGCAAAAATGTCTTTTACTTGGACAGAAAAAATTTCCCATGAAGACAATATGATTATTGGGTTTCTACAATGAGCAAAAAAAAATACAACTTGAGCAATGAATTGATAAGTCGAATAAAAACTCTAGAAGAAGAGAAGAAAAAAGAAGGAAGAAAGAAAAGGAATCTCGTGCTCTAGATAATACTTGAAATAAAGGACCAGATTTAGCAACGATGAGAATGAGCAAGAATACTGCCCAAAAGCGTAGAGCTTTTTTGAACCGGACCGATCGTCGGCACAATTTAAAAAAAAACTTATATTAACATACAATATGAATGATTTAATTACTTCCACAAATGATTTAATTACTTCCACAAATGATTTAATTACTTGCTACAGAGAGAAGACGATGTAGATTCCGAGAGAGAACCGTTTTCGGATTAGAATAAGATTAATGGGCTCTTTCCTATTCTAAAAATTCTCGCGAATTTGAACATGAAAGAATCAGCTGATGAGAAATCATCATTTAATTATATTGTTAATTTCTTAACGTCAACGATGAATCTTCTTATTTTTATTGAAGAAGAAGAAGAATGAATTCAGAAAGTAAAGCAACATCCTGGAGATTGGTATTCGGACATAATTACAACCAATCCAAAATGATCAAACAACAACTGAAAAAAAATCATGGAATAGAAGAAATCAGTAAAAAGGTTCTCGACGGTCATACAATTGACGATGAATCGAGAAGGACTGGATCAAGAAAAAACAAAAATTGGACAGAAGAACAGAAGAGATTATGAAATTAGTTCAGAAAAGGCGAAACGGGTGGTGATCTATATGTAACAACCTGATCCGCGGATACCGATACTGATAATATTGCTCAAGCAGAAGCAGAAGAGGTGGCTTTGATTACGGTATTCGCAAACAACCCGATTTTAATCGGGTATAATCCAAGGATCCATGCGTGCTCAAGACGTAAAACAGTATTTGGGAAATATTTCAAAACCAAAATGTCATTCCGCTTTTTTTTGGATCGAATAGACAAAGTCTTTTTTTTTCTTTTTTTGATAGATATAGATATCGAATAATAACTAGTTTTAGGATTCCGTGGGGGGAAAACCCAGAATCCGAACTTCGACTTTGAGGAGGAAGAGGAAGAGGACAAACACGGGGAAAAAAAAGACGAGGAGAAAAAAAAAAAAGAAGGAAGATGACGGATAAACAATTAATCAGAAATTGGGGATAGCATTATATTGCTAAAGCAAAAGAGGTTTGATGGATAAAACCAATCTTTTTTTAGCAAAAAAACATGTATTGCTTCATTGATAAAGCTTAAAAATATTGGACGTAATGTTAATCCAATTCCCCGGTGGTATGAGGTTTGAAGGATGGACTAGAGGAAATACATGTTAAAGCACCTATAATGAGTGTTCCATATCGAACAGAATCCCAACGATTGGTTAAAACAGATGGTATTCAGATAAAGATTTTTATTTCCTTTTCGTTTAAAACCTGGGCGAAGATCTTAAAATACGATTCATCATGGAGATCCAATGAAAAAAAAGGAAAAACAGAAAATTTTAGTTTTTAACAGTTTGGAGGAATGGAGGAAACGGAACTCCCCTTTTGGTCTCCCCGAAACCAACCTTCTTTTTTTGAAACCCATATAAGAACTCAAAAAATAATTAGACAAAGTTAAAAAAGAACTCTCTAAAAGTTTCAAAAGAAAAAACAAGATGGGTCATCAAAATAGTTCTAGTTCTAAAACGAGTTCTAAAAAGAGTTCTAAAACGAATATTCTAGTTCTAAAACGCAATAGTTCTAGTTCTAAAACGAACAGTTCTAGTTCTAAAACGAAATAATGAAGAAACTTGAAAAAGGAACCAAATTTCTTTATTTGAATTGAGGAAGGGGAAGAGTGACCTGAACCAAATTGAAATGCAAAAGATTCAAAAAAAAAATAATCAGAATTCACGAATCGACCATTCAAATCCGATCATGAATTGGACAAGTATTTACTCATAGAAAAAAAAATGAAAGATCTTGATGAGAAGACAATCACAATAAGGAAGCAAATAGAGGAAATCACAAAAGACAAGAGAGCAAAATGTTCCAGCCTATCATGATAAAAGACCGTGAATTACCAAAAACAGATTGGCAGATACTTCAAAGAAAAAATACCCGATTAATACGCAAATCACATATTTGAAATTCTTTCATTGAAAAAACTATACATAGATATCTTGCAAATGTATGGTTACCATTTCTTAAGGATTAATGCACAACCTTTAAAAAAACAATTATCCAATGAATCCATTTAAACGATGAAAGAAATCAAGAAGGAATTGATGAACAACAGATCAAGGACAATGAACTTTATTTCGACTATAAAAAAGTTCCTTTTCTAATCATACTATTAGAATGATTTAAAACAATTTATAAAGACTTTTATTCCGTGTCCCAAGCAGGTATTTTACAATTGCACCAAACCAATTATTTAAAAAACCATCACTGAGATCTGTACGTCATATCACGATCCGGGACCTATCTTTTATTAAAGACAAGACAAGTATATTTGTATGACACGAGGAATATTTGATCCAAATCAAGGCATAAGAAAATTAATAAGTCTGGAATGAATAAATGGAAAAACTGGTTAAAGGGTCATTATCATAGTAATTTTCTCGGAGCAAAATGGTCTCGATTAGTACCGAAAACTGGCGAAATAGAGTCATCAACGTTGTACCTTCAAAATAAAGAATCAATGAAATTCGATATTTCATATAAAAAAGAAAAAGACCGATTAATTCATTACATGAATGAAAATTTTTTGCAGTGGGATGTATCGACGAGTCCGAAAAGAAAAATCTAAAAAAAAGATACCGATATGATCGTTTATACAGAATATATAAATTATGGGGATAGTAAGGACTCATACACACTGAAACCGAATGCGTTTTATGTATTGCTAAATAGACATGATGGTTACCTCTAAAAAAAAGGAATTTGAGTGATTTACCCATAAAAATGCCGGATAGAAAATATTTGGATTATAGAATTCTTCATTTTTGCCTTAGAAAAATAAGGATATTGAGACAATTAGTGATATTGAGAACAATAGTGATTATTGAGAACAATGAGTGATATGAGGACTGACCGATATGTAGATCGCGTACCGAAATTTATAAAAAATAATAGACTAAGACTCATTCAAAAAAATTTTTTGATTGGAGGGAATGAATCGAAATTTAGGCTACCATCTCAAAATCTAGAACCTGGTTTTCCCAGAATTGTGTTACCTTTTGAGGCATATAAGATAAAACCGGGATCATACCCAACAAATTACTTCTTTCTAATCTTTATTATGAAAATGATATTAGTCAAAATCAAAATGAAAATGATATTAGTCAAAACAAAATGAAAAAAATATTAGTTCAAAATCAAAATCAAAAAAATATTAGTTCAAAATCAAATATCAAAAAACTATTAGTCAAAATCAGAAATTCAAAAAATATTAGTCAAAATCAAAAAAATATAGTCAAATCAAAATCAAAAAAATATTAGGCAACATCAAAAAAATATTAGTCAAAATCAAAATCAAAAAAATATTAGTCAAAATCAAAAAAATATTAGTCAAAATCAAAATCAAAAAAAATATTAGTCAAATCAAAAAATATTAGTCCAAATCAAAATGAAAAAAAAATCTTTAGTCAAAATCAAAATGAAAAACTATTAGTCAAATCAAACATCAAACGATTCCGTAAAATAGAGGGTATTCAAAATTCCAACCAAGAAAAAGAGGGTCAATAAATCTTGTATCAGATCCACAACAAACAAAACCAAAAGGAATATCCTGAAGAGGATGCACGAGATCCAACATTAAAAAGGTAAAAAAAAAAAAAAATCCAAGAAAAATAAGGAAGGAGAATAGAGTGTTCTGAAAAAATGTTTATTTTTCAATTAAGAGGGATGGACCCTTGAATCAAAAATTTTTAATAATGTTAGGATATATGTCTCCTATTAAGATGATAAATAAGGGAAAATTACTATATCTCAGATTCAACGAGGCGAGATTACATCTGGATGTAATGGATTTCAGAAAGATTAAAGCTCTGACAGAATTAATAAAAAGGGGAATATAATTATCGAACCAATTGTCTATCTTTAAGAAGGGATGGAAAATTCATTTTATCAAACATAAGTATTTCATGTCGATAAGAGTAAACACCAAGTAAGAGAAAACATAAGAAAGATAGGTTGAAAGAAGCATTTTAAAAAATCCACTGGACGCGAATGGCAATATAATTTGTGAAGGGATCAAGATCATTGATAATTTCTGGTACTGAAAATATTCGATCTCCTAGACGTCGTAGAGAATTGAGAATTCTAATTTGTTTAACTCCATAATAGGATATTGTGATAGAAAGCCAGTATTTTGAACGAAAAACAACATAAGAAACTTGACAATTTTTGAATGAGGCCCAAACGTCTTAATACGGATTAAATAAATTAATTAAATGCAAATTGTTTCTTTGGCCAATACCGATAGAAGATTTAGCTTGTATGATCGCTATTGGTTTGATTACCAATAATGGTAGTCGTTTCAGTATGTCAAGGAGACGTATGTATCCACGATTCAGAATTATTTAATAGTATATTTCCTATATATCACATGCCGTTTCAGTAATAAAGAAACCGAAAGATGTACGCTATGGTGTGTACGTTCTGGTAAATGATACGTATTTCTTGTGTATCAATCAATGGCCAATCTAGAAAGGAAAATACAGAATCTTTTTAGGTGGCAAAGAAAGTCATTCTATTTCGTAAATGCAGAAATATATTATCCTTTTCTAAATCTCATTATCCTTTTTTCGATCTAAATCAAATGGAAAATTTGATTTAGATAGAAACGGATAAATCTAAATTTTTGCGTGTACTAGATTCAAAAAAAAGGACATAATATAAAATTATTATTTTATGTTCGTCGCGTAAAATCCATGCATGGGAAAGAAAGAAAGAAAAAAGATAAAAAAATTTCTGGTCAAAAATTCATGAATTCACTTGTCACAAGAAGAAAAAGAAGAAAAAGGGGTTATGTTGAATTTCAGTATTAAGTTTCACAATAAGATACGAAGACTTACTTCACATTGGACTTGCACAAAAGAGATTTTTTATCACAAATGAGGTTCAAAAAATTCTGAGGAAAACGGCACGTCTGCGGGCTTATGTCAAAAGAAAAATAGAGCGCGTTATAAGAAATTAATTGACCAGTTGGATATTCGGGGAGCCAAAAAATTCGTAATTAAATCGTTTGAATTAGGATAGTAGTTATAGATTTTTATTTGATGACCTCCTACTTTTTTTGAGGAATTCAGAAATAATGAATTAAGGAAGAAAAGATATAGACTGTACCCGGGGATACCAAAACAAAAAAAGATTTCATGATTAGTTCAGGGTGCTCACCCCAGCACTGGCATGGTTTTGACGGATCGTTACTACTCGATGTGAAGTTTTATTGACTGTGAACCCATATTGGGCTATTTACACAGAGGGATGGAAAAAAAATAGCGGAAGGGAAAACCGAACCAAGTTACAATATACTGCATTATGTAACACGTTGGGATTATTTGCTATATGTTCACAGAGGCAATACCGGTAAATGCACCAGAACATGGAAATGTCAAGTCCTAAAGGGACTAGCTATATCAGAGTAATTATGCTGGAGCTGAGCGTATAGATTCTCATTGTTAATGGTTGGCTTTTATGGCGGATAATCGGCAGCGCACAGACTCCCCTTTTTCTATATTCCAGAGACGCGAGAATGAATTGATATATGATTTATTCGACGCGCACAGTATGCGAAGATGCATAATTTATTTCCGCATCGGAGGAGTAGCTGTGCCGATCTTCCCTATGGCTGGATAGATAAAGGTGTGGATTTTGCGATTTTTTTTGTAAAAGGCATTGTTGAATATCAAAAAAAATCATTACGCGAAATCCCATTTTTTGGAGCGAGTCGAAGGAGTGGGCATTAAATTGGTGATAAGAGACAGCAATAAATTGGAGGTTTAAAGGACCGATGTTACGAGCTTCTGGAACAACAAAGGGATCTTCGTAAAATTGATACTTATGAGTGTTACAATGAATTCGATTGGGAAGTCCAATGGCAAAGAAGGAGATTCGTTAGCTCGTTATTTAGTACAGAATCGGTGACATGCAGGGATCTATAAAAATAATTCAACAGGCTCTAGAAGGAATTCCTGGAGGACCTATGAGAATTTAGAAAAGTCCGACGCTTGATAGAGCAAAATCCGATGGAATGATTTGATATTACGATTTATAGTAACAAACTTCACCCAATTTGAAATTGTCGAAACAAGAAACTTTACGTGAAGTAGAAGCCCCAAAAGGGGAATTAGAATTATTGGATAGGAGATAATAGTTGTGTTCCCTTGGAGAATGGAAAATTCGTCCACCCGGCTAAGAAAATTGACAATTCTTCCTCAGCTAGTTAAAAGAATGAAAATTTCGCTGATATGTCATGACGATACTAGGTGAGTATAGATTCATATGGAGAGGTTGATCCAGTGAAATGCTAATTGTATACGGACAGAATACAAACTATCAATCTTGTTCTATGATCGGGAATCCTTAAAGAAGTATATGGATCATATGGTCTTTGTACCCATTTTGACCCGATATCTGGGAATACAATAGGGGTACTAGTAATTGTGTGGTTAGAACGAGAAATTTGCAGAGATACAAACAACGTATTGGGCCTTGAATATGCCGGCCCCTTGGAATTCTTCAAGCTCTAGCAGATGGAACTAAATAAATTTTAAAAGCAGACCTTCTCCCCTCTAGGGAGGTTCGTTTGTTTAGTATTGACAGTCTATAGTGGTAATACAATTTACTAAGTTATTAGTACTTCTTTTGGTATCGCCTCATTTTAGCGATCCAGTATAGGTGTTTTTTAGGTGCCATTTCAAGTATTGATTCCATTGGGTTACTTCTAGTCAGGTCCGGATCGAATTATAAATATTCCTTTTCAGGTGGTCTTACGAGCTGCTGCTCAATCTATTAGTTAGAAATACCATTAATTATGTTGTGTTATCAAAATCTCTACGGTGATTCGTTGGAACATGAATTTTATATTCTTTCCTGAAGTACAGGGGAAAGAAGTTGAATGTAATGTAGTGAATAGGGATATTTAGTTTTATTCAATCATTCGGGTCAATG
>PYDT01000770.1:0-13973 GCA_004837865.1 Musa balbisiana | reverse complement strand
AAAAAAGTATTATCTATCTATTTAACTTCTATCTCTTTCCAAATTTTGGTTTAGAAAACAATTCATATATTGACGGAAGCAATTAGCAAATGATTTTTGAAAAACTTTTGCCATTAAATTAATTGATGTCTAATAAAAAGGGAATACTTTAAACTTCAAATCCTGAACTCATAATTACCTTAATCAAACATTCAAAAAAAGATCAAAAGATAATGTAATTAATTAACAACTAAATTAGTTATCCTTAAATTGTGACTTTGGTTTGGTGCCAATTATATGAGCTTGAAAAAAATATAAGAATTATATGGTATATAAAAGTTAAGAAAAAGACTGTACAACTTATTTTGAAGGGACAATTTTAGAACAGAGATAGGTGATATTTATAATCGTTCGATAGCATTTGTTTTGTTAACTCCAACAAATCAACAAATGTGATCTCCCCCTCTTTCCAATGAGAGTACAAGTAGCTTTCTTCGAAAAATATGGGATAGAGTGAATGAGATCTCCATTTCTTGGAAATCTATCTTCTGATTCAAAATCGTGGTGTAACGTGATCCCTTTGTTCCGGCCATGGAAGTAGAGAAAGAAAATACAAAAATGGATTTTTGTTCAAGAATGAATCTTATGGGACACTGTCCATATCGGTTCATCTCGGAACCATATCACATCCCGGATCTGTGAAAAATAGGAGAATTGAGACGGTTTTGTAAATACATCCTTATCTTGAATATATCAACCATTTCTTATTTTCCAATCGCCTGGAAGGGACAAAAGAACATTCTTGTTTTTCTTCAAAAATTCTTGATCCTAGTGGACCTCTAAATAGGATTCGAACCCAGATGAAGTTATGACATCTGCAGAGAAAAAAGACGAATTGATCTTTGTAGGGATTCCCAAGGAAATTCTTCGAGTTCTTCCGGAAAGCAGTGATTATTCTCTGCTTCTCACGTTCCAGTGAATAGCCGGCGGGAACATGAGGAATCCACAGGCATTTCGAGGAAGCATCTGATTCTATCTCTTGTTCGTTCCGTTTGAAGAAAGGAAGGTCCAACGAATCGATCTCTTTCTTTTAGTTGCTGAATTCTGTTTGATAGATCAATGTGGGAATTCTGAATCCTCAATTCTACTGGAAAGACATGATCTATGGATTGATCAGAAGTCCTTTCAATTGGCTAGAATCCCTTACTTGAACGAAAATAATCTTTGGAATCATATTGAATATTTGACAATACATTCCTACCTGCTAAAAACGATCCTTGTTTACCAACCACACATTGTCTAACCAAATCAAATTCTCTCTCGCATACGTCCTAAAAAATCGATTCGTTGCTGATTCTTCCCCCAACTAACGAAGAGATCTGGCGGAATTGCAACATATGAAATGAACACAATGTGCAAAGAACAAGTACCCCACTTGTTTCTCGAGAAGAGCTGGAAACTGCTCAATTCATTTGATTGAAAATAGTTGCCTCAGTCCGTGTTGTTGAAGAAACCTCCCTTCAATTTCTTTTTTCACGAAAAGAAGCATTGAGATAAAAACAATCTTTCCCTAAGCATTTCGAATAGCTGTCCCACATCAAGTTGATTATGTTTCGCTTCTTCCTCGGAGACAAGACGATACAATTACCCCAAGCAATGGTCTTGCGGGATGGTCATCCGTATAGGATAAAAAAAGAAACTCCAGATATTCGCTATCGGTCTCTTGTAATGAGATCTAATTCCAGGCGACGGTATTAGATGGCTACAACTAGAATTCCCTCTTTTGTCCCATTCCAGGTTCCTCACCACCGCGAAACTCGGTTAGATTCAGGCATGATAACTTTTATTTATTGGGAGACCCAAGTACCTCTCTGCGGTCCTGAAACAACTCTCAGAAACTTTTTCCCTTTGGAAGATACAGGGTCAGGAACGAAACAATCAACTATTGATATTGGAAGACCGAAACAAGATTCTTCCAATGTCTCATTCTGGGTCCAAGGAATTCATAGGTATAGGAAAGAAGCTCCATCAAATAGAGATTTTTTCTTTCGACCATCTTTCGATTGTTAATACGAGATATAAGGACGTACACAAGCAGTACTACACCTGTGATTACACCTTTTATCATGAATAGCGATTGCTTGTTGAACCCTGCGAATCACGTGAAAGTAGGGTACTCCAAATTCGGGGGTCAAAAAGTTTCATAAACGTTCTTGATGGAAAAAAATGTATGTGATCCAAGAAATCTAAGAAATAGTGAGAATTCTTGATCGCTCTCAAACTCTCTCAATTCGACGATCCAGAATTTGAATTGATGTCGTCCATTAAATCCCTCTAAAGATTTTATTTCAACTAAAGATTTTATTTCAATTGGAATTGGTGATTTATAATTTACGATATACTTATTATACGATATACTTATTTATACATTTACGATATACTTATTATACGATATACTTATTTATACATTTACGATATACTTATTATACGATATACTTATTATACGATATACTTATTACGATATACTTATTATACGATATACTTATTACGATATACTTATTACGATATACTTATTTATACATTTACGATATACTTATTGATACGATATACTTATTACGATATTATTACGATATACTTATTATACGATATACTTATTACGATATACTTATTACGATATACTTATTATACGATATACTTATTATACGATATACTTATTACGATATTATTACGATATACGATGAGCTAGGTTAAGATCCATGGCTGAATGGTTTTTAAAGCGCCCCCAACTCATAATTGGCAATTGTAGGTTCAATTCCTGCTGGATGCACACCAAGGAACGGTCAAAAGTCTATTGGATTCGGCCTCTGTATATCAATGGATTCTCATCATCCATACTACCGACTTGGTATGTTATATTCATACCATAACATATGACAGTAAGAACTAGAATCTTAGCGTACTGGAACTCATAGGGAAGAAAATGGATTTTATGGCTGGAATCAAATATGCAGTATTTACAGAAAAAAGTAGTCGTTATTGGGGAAACCATCAATAACGGCTAATGTCGAATCAGGATCAATAGGACAGAATAAAGCATGGGTCGAACTCTTCTTTGGGTGTCAAGGTAATAGCTAGCATAGTCATCGCTCCGGGAAAGGGTAGAAGAATGGGACCTTATTGGGACTACAATGGCATTACAGAGTATGATCATTACGCTTCAACCGGGGTATTCTATTCCACCTCCTATAGAGAAAAGAACTAAAGCAAAATACTTCATAAAACACGGCGAATACATTTATACAAAACTTCTACCCCGAAGCAACACGCCATGGAGCCGTAAACAGTCAAGTGAAATCAATCCACGAAATAATTTGATCTATGGACAGCATCGTTGAGTAACAAGGTCGTAATGCCAGAGGAATCATTACGCACGGGCATAGAGGGGAGGTCATACGCGTCTATATACCGTAAAATCGATTTTCGACCGGAATGAAAAAGACATATTGGTAGAATGAACCATAGAATACGACCCTAATCGAAATGCATACATTTGTCTATACAATATGGGGATGGTGAGAAGAGATTATATTTGACATCCGAGGGGGCGATAATTGGAGATACCTTGTTTATGGTACAGAAGTTCCTATATCAATGGGAAATGCCCTACCTTTGAGTGCGGGTGTGTTTGAACTATGATTTACGTAATTGGAAGTAAAAACCCCTTAGGTTTACCGACGAAACATAGAGAAATCGATCACTGATCCAATTTGAGTACCTTACGATAGAACCTCAACAGGAAAAACTGTGAGTAACGGCAGCAAGTGATGAGTTCAGTAGTTCCTCTAGAAATTATAGACTCTAGAGATATGGTAATATGGAGAAGACAAAATTGTGTGAAGCCCGCACAGAACGGAGCGCCCCTTGTTTCAAAGAGAGAGGAGGACGGGTATAACATTTTTAATTTGATGGTCACGAGGCGATGAAGTAAGCAGTGGTAATTAAGATCCACCAGGGGGAAAAAAAAAAAAAAGCGAGATGCTCCTACGTTACCCGGTAATATTGGCAAGTACGACGTAATTTCTAGAGTCATTCGGTTGAATGTACATGAAGCACATAAGCCAGATGACGGACGGGGAGGAGACAAGGATGTTAGAAGACATAACCGAGTGATTAGAGATTTGGATTCCTATATATCCATCATGTGGTACTTCATCATACGATTTTATACGAATCCATCTGTCTAGATATCATCATATACATTAGAAAGCAGTCTCGCTTTGGACGAAGCTTGTACGTTTGGGAAGGGGTTTTTATTGGATAAAAGAAGAATCTACTTCACCATATGCCTTAGGACGGCAATAAATAACATAGAAAGCACAATGGAAAGGGTGGACAATTAGCTAGAGCAGCAGGTGCTGTAGCGAACCTGATGCAAAAGAGGGTAATCGGCCACATTAAGATTAACATCTGGGGAGGTCCGTTTTGAGATCCAAAAACTGATTAAGAAACAGGCGGACAAGTGTTAAGGTTGGTGTGAACCAAAAAAGTGGGTAGAGCGGATCTAAAGTGGTGGCTAGGGAAGCGTTCCTGTAGTAAGAGGAATGTAGTGATGAAACCCTGTAGGACCATCCCCCATGGGGGCGGTGAGGGTGAGCCCCATCGGTAGAAAAAAACCCACAACCCTTGGGGTTATCCTGCGCTTGGAAGAAGAAAAAGTTAGTAGGAAAAGGAAAAAAAATATAGTGTAGTTTTATTCTGAGTCGCCCCGTAACATAGAATATTGAAAAATAGAATTTTGTGAATTTGAAAAAAAAGGTGATGGCGAACGACGGGAATTGAAACCCGCGCATGGTGGATTCCAATCCACTGCCTTGATCAACTTGGCTCATCCGACCCCGTTTTCTAGCATAACGGATTTATCCTTTTTCCATTCATATTATTGTATTTATCTTACCTCAATAACTTAACTAGATCGCAGATATGGACAAGAATGCCACTCTTTAAAATAAAAAATTGTAACAAAAGGAAGAGAGTAATACACTGTGAATGACACGTTCGCTAAAAAAAAACCCTTTGTAGCAACCATTTATCGGAAAAAAAATGGAAAAAAAACTCAACATGAGGGAGGAGGAAAGAAATAATAGTAACTTGGGTCTCGGGCATCTTACATTCATACCCACAATGATGGCCATACAATCGCTATCATAATGGAAAGGAACAGTACCTCTTATAAACCAGATCGTATGGTAGGTCACAAATTGGGAGAATTCCGCGCATACTTTTACTTTTGCGAGACATTGCAAGAAACGATAATAAATTCGTAGTAAGTAAGTTAAAGTTCATTTTACTATTAAATAAAACATTTTAAATCTAAAAAATAAACACAAATAAACCTAAACCACACCATTTTAATATTACCAAATATAAAAAATATAAATATAAATAAATATAAAAAAAAATCTGAATATTGAAAAAATAATTTTTTGTGAAAAAAAAAATCAAGTTATCAAACAAGTGTTTATCATTTAGTTGGGGGATAGGATAAACCTTATCGATAAAAGACTCGGAGTTCGGTTAAAGAAGTAAAAATTTTAGCTCAACATATATGTGTGTTGGTTTTCAAAGCGCGAAGAGGAATTGATCAGATCTCGCGGAGTTCCTATGAAGACACACTTAGGATATTGGAAATCATGCTTATCGAGCATCTTATCACATTTAAAATGTTTATTCTGCAGCAGCAAATGCTATATAATATGGGTTGACGAGCTGATCATTCATTAGTGAAGCCAAAGTTAATGGAGTCCCATTGGAAAAAATTAAGACCTCACGAGCTCGAGGGACGTAGTATACGATTTAAAAAAGACCTATTGTCATATAACAATGTATTTGAAAGGTAAATCTAATTATTTTAGAGGGAATCTCAGATTAGCTTCATCATAGTAAACATAGTAAAAATAACATACTGGATGGAAAGAAATCTAATAGGAAAAAATATGGGACAAAAAAAAATAAATCCACTGTTTCAGACTTGGTAACAACCCAACGTCAGCATTCCTTTGGTTCGCACAACCAAAAAAATTATTCTGTGGGTTTACAGGAAGATGAAAAAATACGGATGGTATCAAGAGAACTATGTACAAAAAAATAGGAGAATATCTAGGGTTCGAAGGAATCGCTGGTATAGGAATTAAAAAAAGAAGTGATTTGACCAGGTCATAATGTATATTGATTTCAAAATTTATTAAAGAGGCCAAACACGAGGATCGAAAAAAAAGAATACAGATGAATGTACAAAAAAATTAATTCTGATGGGAACCGCAGACTTCAACATGCTATAACAAGCAGTTTGAAAAACCTTATGGGCAAACCTAATATTCTGCGGATATATAGCTTTACAATTAAAAATAGAGTTTCGTTTCGAAAGGCAATGAAAAGGCTCATTGAATTAGCTGAACAAACGGCTACAAAAGGAATGAAGTAAAATTGCAGGGGGATTGACGGAAAAGAAATTGCACGTGTCGAAATGGATCAGAGAGGGCAGGGTTCCCCTTACAAACAATTCCGCGCATAAAATTGATCATTGTCCTATAAAGTCGAACTATCTATGGAGTTTAGGCATCAAATTTGGGATATTGTGGACGGAGGAATAATGACATTTATTTATCTTGCCATTCTGCCAGTGATAGACAAAAATAACAACACTGTTTATTCAATTTTTCGCTTTAAATCAACACAAAAAATGAGCAATTCTAATTCTATAAGGTTGAATAAAAATTCGATTGACCATTGTTTATAATTGCTATGCTTAGTGTGGGACTCTCGTTAATTTGTCTTTAGAGTTTAGAATTGAATAAAAAAAATTAGACTAAAAACCCTACTTAAACTTAATACCTATAATAAAATAAATAAAAACAAAAATAAACAACAAAAAACTAATAACCAAATTATTGCTGTATGGCGAATCCCAGAAACAGTCACTATATGAGATGAGTGGCTCCAATCATCTAGTTGCAGCAAAATGCAACTAAAAATCTTTTCCATAAAAAATCTGATTATGGGTTGTGAAACAAAAATAAAGGGATGTGGATAAATGGAAGGCTGATGAAAGAGAGAACAAAATATCAATGATATGGATTCCAATATGTAGGTCTATGAATTACCTCATTAAGGCAATGTGATAGCCTCAATAGAATGACTATAAATAATATAAAGAGCCCTTCGGGTTAATTAAAAACTAAGGAGATTGACTCGAGAAGGAATTTTGTTGGTGAGCCCATTGCAGAGTCAGGCCTAACAATTAATGGAGAAGATATGGAACGACCGGAACCTGTGAATGCATTAGGATTCTATGAAAAACGAATCCGACATTCATTGGTGGGAGGGGCGAACGAACCGAGAAAAAATTATTTATTCTGGAAGTAATGGGGGACCTAGGCATAAAACAGTAAAGAGTCAATATTCGCCCGCGGAACACTATTATGAGATTACATTACAATATTTTGGAATCATTTGATAAGGGTAAAATAAGGATCACGGATCGTTATAAAATAAAAGCATTATCTATAATATAAAGCATTATATATAATTATATCAAATCATAATTTATATCTATAATAGCATAGACATAAATATTCTGTCATATACTGTAATAAATCTTCCTGTCATACCAAAACAAATCAATAGTCATAAATGTCTTAGTGTATTAGTTTATTAAAATTATTAATACATGGCGATCTGTTTATTTTATGATCTTTCATTCGCGAGGAGTGATGAGAAGAAACCTCTAATGTCGGTTCTGTAGTAGAGATGGAATATTAAGAAACGACCATCAACTATAACCCCAAAAGAACCAGATTCGTAAACAAAAGAGCGAAGAATGAAGGGAACTGATATTGTCGGGGAAATAGTATTTGTTTCGGCAGCTTCGCTCTCAGGCACTTGAACCCGTTGGATCACAGTGACAAATAGACGCGGGGGAAAAAAAAAGAGCAAATGATGACACGATATGCGAGTCGTGGTGGGAAAAAATATTGGTTTACGTATAATTGTCCCGACAACCTGTTTACAGTTAAGGACCTGCGGAATACACGTATGGGTTCGGGGAAGGGATCCCCGAATATTGGGGTATCGTGTGAAACCAAGTCGAAATACTTTATGAAATGGGCGAGTATCAGAAGCGTAGCCAACAAAGGCAGCTCTTTCACTAGCTGCGATCCAAAATGCCTATACGAACTCAATTTGTCAGGATAGGTATGTAGAACAACAGTGTATTGAGGATGAAAAACAACGCACGTTATTTATTTCGGGACAGAGAATATTTCTTTTCCTTCATCTTTGCATTAACACTAACGGCTTCCAATTAAAATGATATGATTCAACCTCAGAACTTTGAATGTAGGGATAACAGCGGAGCTGAGAATTGATGTGGATTCGATCATAGGAGATGGTAATCATCGAATTATGCTCATATGGTGACGTTATTGTTGATGTAATCAAAGAAGAAGCAGTGCAGTAAATGCCACTTAGGAAAGATCGGAAATAATTAGAGCTGTTAATTGTACGTCCTTGTAAAGAACTCAAAGTGACAACGGGTATGATAATTACGAATGATGGACAAATGCTGCGGGTTGTCATTGATCAAGAAGGAAATCCAAAGGGACTCGAGTTTTTGGTTGCGATTCGTCGGGGAATGGAGACAGTTGAATTACTAAAATAGTTTCATGGCTCCCGGGTATTATAAAATATACTAGATGGGACTATGATACTACAGAACATCTAAATAGATCAAATTTAGTAGAATCAAATTAGTAGATTAGTAGATTGGTCTCACGCATATATTTTAATAATAAAATAATTTTATAATAAAAAAAAAAAAAAGAAAGAAAATAAAAACAAGAAAAAAAACGGAACCCATGTTGATATTATATCAAAATTGGAGGCAACCATAATTATAGTTGTAAGGCTAAGGGACACTCTTGCGATACTAATAACTTCATAAGAACTGCTACATGATAAAAAAGGAACGGTTCGAGAGCATCTACTAATATCACCGAAAAAATATGGTGAAAATACTTCTCCGAGAAGGTTTTATTGAAAACGTCGGAAAAATCAGGAAGGTAACAAATATTTATTGGTTCAACTCTGCGACATAGAAAGACTGGGAAAAGATACACAGAAACTATTTTCAAGCGTATCAGCCGACCGGTTTACGTATGTATTCCGCTATCAACAAATCTAAGATTTTAGGTGGAATATGAATTGTAATTTTTCTACTTCCCGAGGTATACTGACAGATCGAGAAGCTCGACGAGAAAAACTGGAGGCGAACTTTTTGTTATATATATGGTGATCCTCCTCGATGGTATCCTAATTTTCTCTCTAACTTCCTATTTGTGAAATAGAGAGGAAAAGTTAGTAATACCTCTTCTCAAATGTGATACTCAGGAAGGTACCTGGAATGAAAGAACAAAAATTATATGAAAGGTTTATTACGAATCAATCCCAACCCCGGTATGTTTAGGGTCCACCTCGATAAATAAAGATGTATTCTGGTTGTTTGGGAAGGAAGCGGCGCAGTTTTATACGGATACACCTGGGGGATAGAGTCAAAATTGAAGTAGTTTGTTATGATTCAACCAGGGGACTATAATTTATAGAATTCGCAACAAAAGATTCGAATGCATAGGGATTTTAAAAGCATTCCTCAGACGATACAATTGAAGTTATTAAATGACGATACCATTCGACGTTAAAAAAAATTCAAGAGCATATTTTTCCAAGGATAGATTCAAAATTAAGGTTAGTGATAAGAAACATATGAAAATAAGGGCTTCCGTTCGTTAAAATTTGTGAAAAATGTCGAATGATCGTAGGCGCGGACGCATATAGTGACTTTGTTCCAATCCGAGCATAAACAGAGACACGGATAATCTTCGAAAACAAGAACTTTCTAAAGAAAAGGACAAAAAATAAAGGATTTATTTTATATGAAATGGGGCTATTTCCGTATCGTTTTTTTCAGTCATCTGAATACTTTATAAGATGATAAAATATGGACAAAGCTTATACAAAGAACGGTTCACGTAGGAATGGGACCGTGTAGGGTTCAAGTAAGAATGGAAGTAGAATACCAAAAGAGCATGTATTCACGTTTAAAGCAAGTTTCAACAATACCATTGATAACTGTTAAGCTGTACGAGGTCGGGTGGTGTCTTGGGCCTCCTATGCTGGTAATTCCGGATTCAAAAAGGGACAGGAAGGGGACACCCTATGCTGCTCAAGCTCCCGCCGGCATTAAATGTATTCGTACAGTGTACTCAGGGTTGCAACGAGCAGAAGTTATGATAAAAGGTTCCTGGTCTCGGAAGAGATTGCAGCATTACGAGCCTTGCGTAGAAGTGGTGATACTATACAGTTTCGTACGTGATGTAAACCCCTATGCCACAGAATGGATGTGACCCCTAAAAAAGGACACGTGTTGTAGAAATAAGGAAAAAAAACAGATTCAGAGAAATAAATGATTCAATGATCTGATCAAAATAATAGTATTAGTATAGTAGGTTCAGAGGATAGTAGCAGGATCCAAACGCGGAACACTAATGGAGGTGGGTTGAACTCGAGAGTAGACAGGTAACGTCTTATTTATGGTCGTTGTTCTGTCCCCGCTTTATGAAAGGTCAAGCGATACTCTCAGGTATGCCATGCGAAGGGCTAGATGGGAGAAATAGAAGGAAGGAACATGTATCACACGTGCAAACTCTGAGAAAGTTGCCGCATGAATATTTACCGATACTAGGTATTGGAAAGAATTCGGGACATGAACTTTTAACTAAATTGAAAGAAATTGTATTGAGACGTAATATATATGGAGTTAGAGGACGCATCCATTTCGGCCAGGGGCCATAAAACCCGTAACCGCTCAAGATTATCATCTCACCACCTCCGTGAAATAGTTGACACACACAACAATAGCTTAACTGACGGACCAATTGATTGTGTATTGGAGTACAAATCAGGGAGATCGTGGATATCGTACGAAACAACAACAACTCTAAAGGAAGTTATCCTATAGATGCTGTATCTATGGCCTGTTCGAAATGCGAATCACGTATTCATTCTTATGGAATGGGAATGAAAAACCAAGGATACTTTTGATAGAAATATGGACAATGGAAGTTTAACCCTAAGGAAGCAACTTTATGAAGCTTCTCGTACTTTAATGATTTTTATTCCTTTTTACATGCGGAAGGAAGAGGACATTAATTTCAAAGAAAATTAAACCAGGTACTCTACCAGTTTTACCTTTCAAGATAGATAAACAATTCTAAAGAAAAACAAAAAAGAAATCTCCATTGAAATGTTTTTTGATTGACCAATCAGAATACCTTCCAGGACCTATTATAATTGTCTCAAAAGGTCCAATATACACACAGTATTGGACCTTTGAATAGAGTCAAGAAGATCTTTGAGGAATTGATATTTTCGCAGAGAAGATGTAAAAGAGAATCGGACACTCTACAAAAGCATTTCGCAATGATTCCCTAAGAATAATTTAATTTTAAATCCATTAGATTATTTTCATCTCTTTCTAATAAAAGAGAAGAAAAATTATAAAGAAAAACAGAAGAAATTTGTTTTTTAATCTTTTTGGCACAATCGATTTCGTGAAGATAATAATAAAATTAATGTATCTAAGATAGGACTTTGAAGTCACTATTCTTAATACATAATATGAGTATTCACGGTTGAATCAATTTAAAAAAAGACCTAAAGTAAGCGATTTATCAATAGTAGTTGTGCCACAATCATAACCAAGAGATACTGCTGGTCCCGATCAAAAAGACTGTTGTAGCTACTGGACGGCGAAAGGGATTTGGATGTATAACATTCTCCAAAAAAGTACTGTCAATAATCCCGTTGGTACTGAAAACCATTAAAAGAACACCTAATAACGTATTGGGTACGGTGCGGAGTATTTGAAATACGGGAAAGAAGTACCATTGGGTATAATTTCCAAAGGAGTTGCAAATGGATCCGCCGGTTCACCAATCATTGACGGTTCTAGAAATGCCAAGCCGACATAATGCAAATAGTACTAGGAATTACTATGGAAAAATATATAAAGATCATTGGGCCATGCGGGTTCTTCCAAATATAATATGCCCCATCCCTGTAGCCATTTAGCTCTTAATACAGGATCGTTCAAGTCAGGTTCTTGTTTATTGGGATAGGTGAATTCTTATGGATCCATCCCCCGAGGAACGGACATGATAATTTTTCATCATCCGGCTCGAGCAAGAATGAAGGAAATGGGAAGTAATAGATCCATAGAAAAACTATTTTTCATTACATATCCCCAACATTATCTATATATGACTTGTAGAAAAGATACAGATTCCATTTCCGGAGTTGCAACTATGCATTTGCAACTAATTCAGTTCGTACAGGGTAAATGTAATACCAAGTAGGCTTATAAATTTGATCATGATCAAGTGCTTTTTGGGATTTTCTCATGTCTTTTGATGTGTTTATCCCCCCACCATCCATTTTCCTTACATACAAAGTATTTACCTCGTTACTAATAAAGTATAGCCCTGTCTTCCCTTAGAATCTCTTATTTCACTCCGATCGTATTATCGATCGGGATCGTGCAGAGGAAATGAATGCATTTATACACACAAATAAGGACTGGATAGACAAGAACATGAATCATGCCACATCACTTATTTTATTCTACGGGATCTTACGGAGCCTGTTCAGCATAACATGAATTCAGGTAATCCTAGAAAAGGTGCTCCATGGTAAACGAACCGGCCTATCCTCTGCTTACATAGGGGGCTTACGTGGTGGTGGATGTGGAGACACATTTGGTTGTGAATTCCAATGTGCAGATTAAAATAATATATCGCAGGCCTCCTAATCAATAGTCAAGTCACACTACTCCCATAGCCATTTTTTTTTTTTTTTTCCTCATCTTCGGAAAATTAACTTCAACTATATCGTATCAAATAAGGATATACAAACTTCCGAAAGTTGAGAAAAGTATCCAAATAACATTGTTTATTTTTTTCCAATTAATCAATATTTCTAGCAATGAAATATTATTGTCTATCGTTCCTCCCCAGTATGATATATGATCAATACAACTATCTATGATTCTATAAAGGACCGAAAGACCTGCGCACGTATCATTGGAAAATGCATTAACATTAAATACGGCGTAAGGAAGAGGCAATACCAAAGTGTGTAAACTATAAAAACGAGTCAAAGTGGATTGGCCCCACACGAGCACTTCGCGTAATAACTCTACAAAGGCGATCATTACGGGCGGAATAGATTCAGGTACGCCTGTTTTCACAATTTACTGCCCAATAACCAATTTGTCCAAGGTAAGGAATAACCAGTTACACCAAAAGATGCCGTCAATCCAGCCAAAATACACCGATACCCAGTTAATTCGCGGGGTTTTTTAAATCCACCTGGTAAGGTACACACGAAATTAACGTGCAAGATCCTCATTAGAACCATCATACTTGCTGACATCGAGAACTGATCGGATTAAACCAACAACGTTGCCTCGTCATATGTATTGAAAGAGGAAAATAGCCTCTGGAACGGTTGGACGTAGTTAGTAAAAACGTCATAGCAAAAACCTGTAGCTACTTGTACTAAAAAACAAGTAAGTGTGATCCCCCTCTAAACAATAAAATAGGGACATGAGGAGGAAAAATATTACAGTTATATTCATCTGCAATCGCTGAATCTCACGACGTTCCTCAAACCAATCATATACTTTATTGAGCTAGGTAACCAAGGCCAGAGATCCCCCTCTGAGACCGTCTATGAAAATTCATCTCGTCGTCAAGCAGAAACACACAATGCTGATTTCAACGGATATGTAATAGAAAGTTCAAAACTTCTTAGCTTAGCCGCGTGATTTGCCCCGACCCCGAAGTACGAAGTAACAAAAATAGAAATTTTTCTTGTATGATAAA